>RJWH01003872.1:0-78083 GCA_004363575.1 Solenodon paradoxus | reverse complement strand
GTCCCTGGACACATCCAGGCCTGCCGCCCACCCTTTCTCTGTGCCCATCTTCGCTCTTTCTTTTTATTCACTGAGACCAGTAAATAGACTAAGCCCAGTGGAAATGCAGTAACTGAATTTCCTCGTCAGGAAGGTGATCTTAGTTCCTCCAGGCATCATGCCTTTTTTTCTTCCAAAATTCCCACATCATCTGTTCACCCAGATGGGGGTGGCCTGTCTCGAACTGCTCACGTCGGTCATTTCTTCCATCCAACCCACCAGCCTTGAGCGCATTCTTGCTGACACAGTTTTATTTGAATAAAATAACCAACCAGGCACGCTCTGGTGGAGCAGCTGTCAAGTCGGCCACCTCCAACCAAGCACAGTCCACTTACATTCCAAGGATTCGGATGCACGTGCTGGGGTGGAGGGAACAATCAAGATTAACAGCTAAAGAGAAAATCAAATAAAATACTTCATCTTCCCCTCTTCCTGCTTGCTTGCCTAATTGCTTTCATTTCTGCCTGTACTTTTCCTTAAAAAAACACAAAAAAACCATCCAGTGAAAGGTAGTCCTTACCTCTGTTGAGACGACCTCTGACTGGTCATTCTCAGGGTTCTCCCGCTCCCACCTTCCCTGCTTGACCTCAACTGTGCGTTCTGCCAGCTCCACTGAGTTCCCGGAGCGTCTTACCAGCCCGCTCTCCCTGTGTGCTTGCACCCATCCCTGTGCTTTCTTCACCGTCTGTGCTGGTGATTTTCATCGAGAATTCCCTGGAAGGTCTCAGGCATGTGACCTCTGGCTGTGACTATACAGCCACACAGTTGTGATGGTTAAACTGGTGTGTCAACTTGAGTGGGACACGGTGTGTCCAAGAGTTGATCAAACAAGATCCTGGGGTTGTCTGTGAGGCTGCTTTGGGATGAAACCAACACTGAGTCTGTAGACTGCCTTCCCTGTTGTGGGTGGGCTCACCCATCCAGTCAACTGAAGACAAGGCTAGAACAGAAGGGCTGAGCTAGAGTAACTTCTGTCTGTCTGACACGGGTCTTTTTCTGTGTAGGGTCTTAAATGGAAAGACTGGCTCTTCTTGGGTCCTAACCTGGTGGCTTTCAGACTTGAACACCAGCTCTCCTGGCTCTCCATCTGACTGACACTCTGTAGGTGTGGGGACTTGCCGGCTTCCATGACTGCACTTCTTTATAATAAATCTCTGGATGCATGCACGCATGCACGCACATCCCTACACACGCACATCCCTACGCATGCACATCCCTTTGATGGTGTTTCTTTGGAGCATCTTCCTGACTCATTCCCCCATGGACATTTCTTCTTGGGTGTCTCATTAGAAGCTTCACACTAGCATGTCTGGAGATGAAGCCGGCACCCTCCCTCCAATCCTTCTCCCCAGATGATTCCCCTTGGGTGGGTTCTCCACCTCAATTTCCTGTGACCAGGATTCTTGGTTCCTGGACTGGATTGCTGAGCCTCCTCTGTCTCTCTCCCACCAGCAGGCATCTTCCCAGAGCAGCGCTTTTTCTCTCGGCCGTGCTCCTGAGCCCTCACTACTGGGAGCAGAGGTCTACACACGGCTGTCACTTTGCTCTGGTTCACTGGAAGAAGGAGATATCATGTGAGCGCCTGCTGTGCTGCAGCGCCTGCTGTGTTGCAGCAGTGGGACGAGATGTCGCAGGAAGTGTGCGACCCCTCTCCTGTGACAGCTCTGTGAGGTGGCCAGGCTTGTGCCACTCACAGAAGAATAAATGTTGGTGGAGAGATCCCCTCGCCTGGCTGCCCTCAGATGCATTTGGGAAGCTTTACGTCCATACCGAATCTCCTAGCTCTCCCCTGAGCAAAAGGTTTACAGATGAAGCTTGTGGAAATGATCTTGGGATTTGGATGTGGTCTTGTGCCTCTCGATCTTCTCCATGAGAGATTTCTGCCAAGTTCTCCGGATGTCTGCAGGCTCATGCTGAGCCCAGAGCGTTGACC
Organism: Solenodon paradoxus; assembly: GCA_004363575.1. NCBI lineage: Eukaryota > Metazoa > Chordata > Mammalia > Eulipotyphla > Solenodontidae > Solenodon > Solenodon paradoxus. The sequence continues at coordinate 76,111 of RJWH01003872.1, read as the reverse complement.
CCGGCCCACCATTCCTTCAGTGTGCTTGCTCCCCATCTTCTAGCACAGGTTGTGAACCTCCCAGGGCATGTTCCAGAAATTTTGAACAGTTGTGGTCTTGGCCAAGTCATCTTGCCCTCTGCACTGTGTGTGATGTCCACCCTGGAATGAGGACCCCTCAGGAGCAGATGAGAAGATACTGGAGATATCACAGGTGCTGACAGGTGTGTCTCTCTGCTTCTCCTGCTCCTCCTCCGTCTTCCCTTGATGGAGATACCCTTCATCCAGGTACCCAAGGTCAAAACCCCAGAGGTGGTCTTCAAGTCCCCCTCAGTCCAGACCTCAGTCCTGCAAATGTCTCTTTGAGAAGACACTCAGGTGTACTTCTTCACTATCACCTGCCATGGGTGGGATCTTACTCCCCTTGGCTGGACCCTGGGAGCAGCACCTGCTCTGGTTTCCTACTTTCGCCTCCTCTCCTTCCAGACCCACCTCCCTGTACTTGCCAAAATGAGCATGGTCATGCTCCTCACCTCCTTAAAGATGGCTCATTCCTCCATGTTCAGTCGTGGCGGGTAGACCAGTTGCATGCTTCAGGTCTGTCCTGCCTCTTCTTCCACCATCACATCTGCATGACTGATCTCTGCCTTCCTCTTCCAGTTGTAATGCCATGTCATAGCACTGGGCTCCCCCAGTGGATAATCTCCTTCTTCGAAGGTCCATTTTTTCACTTCCATTGATCAAGTTCCTTTTGATGTGGAAGCTGGTCTGCTCCCAGGTTTGAGGTTAGGCTGTGGCCCCTTTTCTTCTACCTTCCACTGTCTTCACACTTGGGTGTGTCTGCGCGAATCCCCACTGCCTCATCTGCTAAGAAGGTTCTTGTCTCCCGCTTTTGGGGATTTCCGGCAACCTCACTTTCCCTGGCAATCATGCCTGCCACCCCAGTGCCCACGGCCCTCCGGCACTGTGCTCACCTGCCTCCCGTTGGGGCTTTCAGCAGCTCAACTCGCTTCTCAGTAGCTGGTTTTCAGGCAGTGTCTGCAGCTAGGACAGAAGATACCTGAACGCAGTGCCTAGCACGGGCCTGGCACACAGTCGGTGCCCAAGGTGTGGACTGAGAAAAGGACTGTGTGGACTTTCTAGCTTCCTTGGATGACTGTTTGTCCAACTTTATGCCTTCCCACCCAGCGTTGGACTGGGCTGGCGTTTGGGGCCTTCGGGCACCACCCAGGACCCATGCACCATTTGCTTGTGGCATGATGCCTACTGATCAGGGCAAAGACTTAGGAGCCAGACAGGCTGTGGTCACACGTTGGCACCCCCTGTGGTCACATGTTGGTCCCCCACTAGGAGACGGATGGCTTTAGGAAGTGAGTTGCTCCCTGGAGGCCTCAGTCTCCCCATCAGAGAAAAGGGTTTAATAACATTGCTGAGCCAAGGGTGTGGTGAGGATTAAGTGAATCGCTCAAGACTTGGACACAGGCCACCATTTTGTAAACTGGCAGAAATAATATTCTTCACGGCGGCACTTCAGAGCTAAGCAGTCAAATGGCTGCTCCCAGAATAAACATCCCTGGTCTCTAGCACCATTCCTCATCTGATAGGGTACCAAGTTCCTTCTGCAAATATTCCCAAATGCCCTGCAAGTTTCGAGGAGCCTTTCACAATGTCCTCCTGCCCCTGAGAACTGTGCCATGGAGAGAGGGGGCCGGGACTGTTGGTGACAAGCCCAGACAGGCAAACAAAGAGCCAGGAGCGAGGGGTAGAGTCCCAGCTGGTGGTCTGCCCCACAGCCTGCCTCACAACCCCTGGGGGAAGGAGTAGAGGGCCCAGCTCCCTTCCTCAGCTCCTGACATGTCAAATCGCAGACACTGGGGCGGGAAGCCGGAGGCAGAGACCAGAGTGTGGCAACCAAGATGCTGGAATTCATTGGTATTTAAAAACACTTCCCTGCCCTTTTTCATTATACAGCCTAACATTTAGAGACTCCAAAATCACTACTTATTAGTACAATACAACCCGGGAGAGCTTGGAAGTGGGGTTGGAAAAGAGCACTGCATTTAGAAGTCACAGACTGAGGCGATGCATATGGTACATAGAGATTTCTTCCGAAGCCCCGGGAACAGCTCGGCCTGGCCTGACCGCCGAGGAAAGCAGGTTGCGGGGAGAAATGCTTTCCTGTGTCACCTGAGCCAAGCAGGTTGGCACTCCAAAAGCTGCCTGGAACATTCTGAGATGAGTGGGCTGCTCTGAGGGACGACTGGAGCCCAGTGGTTGTCTCCCAGCTCAGTTGCAGGAGGCAGCGCCCTTCCGCGGCTCCTCGCAGGGCCTGGTCTCTACCAGGGACTTGGGCAGATTGGGGGCCCTGTTTCACTTCCTTTAGCTTCTTCGTTACTTCTCAAGGACACTTCTAAGGGAGACCAGAGGGCAGTGGAGGAAGGACTTCGTCAAATAAATGAATTGGATTAGATTAGCATGACCCCATCATTGAAGGTTTTGTAACACAGTGGGACGATGACGAGGAAGGTGCTCCCTGGGAGAAGGCTGCTGTTGGCCGTTGGGGGTATTGTCCCGTCGTCGGTCCTCCAGTCCGTGTGTGTTCCTGCTGTGTGTGCTGTCCTGGTTCCAGAGGCCCTGACGTCGTGTCTGCTGCGGCGGCCTGAGGGCCTGAGGGCTGCCTTCTGGTTCGGAGCCACGGGACCCTGGCGAGTCCTTGGGAGCCTCCTCCAGCATCCGTCACACGGGGCGGGAGCCTTCCTTCTCCTGCCGGGCTCTGCGCCCCCGTGCGGACCCACTGGAGGGACACAGGCCGTCCCAGGCTCCCTGGCTCCTTAAAGGCCACCGTGCTGCTCTGAGACTGTGAAAGAGATGAAAGGAAAAGAGAAAGACAGACACAAGCTTCCTCAGGAAGAAGAGAGAGTCCGTCACAAGAGCGCCTCTGAGTGAGTCAGGCCCAGACTTCCCCTCTGCGCTCTCTCTCTCTCTCTGCCCACTTTTTCCTCTGAATCTTCTAGTTTGAGGGGTGGCGACGTCAGCCTGCGTTTGGTCAGAAGGAAAACCCCTGGAGCTCCGGTGTGTAAAACCCTGGCCTACAGATTTAAACACCTGTTTCTCGCGCTGAGTCGTGGGAAGCCCGCCGGCGCTCTCCTGATGAGGCTGGAGGAGACTTCATGTTAAAGGCAGCTTCACATGGAATCTATTGAGAAAGAGCAGAGGTGGGAGGTCCTTTCAGATTTCATCAGGCAGTCAGTCAGTCAATCAATCAATCAATCATCTGATCTCAGGGTCCTAGCGGTGAGCTGGTGGAAAAGAGTCTACAAATTGGATTTCAAAGACAGTGGGAAATTCTGAATCTTAGTATTATACACACACACACACACAACACACACACACACACACACACACACATCAAATCAAATATACGTGTATAATTGCAGCATATTCGTATCATATATATGTTACATGGATATGGTTTTGAGAACAGAATCTCTTTGCATTGGAAATGGTGGAAGAGGCAAAGATGGGATGAAATAAGTACATGACCCCCAAATCCAAAACCGAGAGCATGGAGTGGAGAGGAGCCTGTTGGCGATCACTGAGGATGCTTCAAATTTCTTTCAGTATGTTCCTTCATCTCAGCCTCGGCACAGCCCTGAGGTGGCTACTCTTTTCTTTAAGGAGAAGATCAGGAACCCGATGGAGACTTAGCCACCTGAGCCACTGGGAGTGACAGGTGCTAGCAGCTCCCTTTGACTCTGTGACCGTGCCACATTCCCTCGTCACGTGAGGACACGGGTTCTGTTCAGAGCCCGAGGGTGACTCGCCTCCCTTCACAGGCTGGTTCCTTCCCAGGCTCTCTACCTTCCAAGCCACGCCACCCACGACACCCAGGCACCCACCTGCTGAAGTCCAGCGCCTTCAGGGCCTGTGTAGAGATGGTGGGAACTGGCTGATTGGAAATGTCATGGCCGGAAAACTGACCTCCATTTAGGATTTAATCACGCTATTGTTTATATTTTGCAATATCTTTCCTGCTCAGAAGAAACTGGAAAGCCAGCAGAATTGGTTAAGTCCCGAGGTATCAAGAAGAGCAAAAGGGACAGAAGAAGCCACTGGTGGTGCAGCTTCACGTCAGATCACCAATGTGACGGCTCTAGTTTGTTTTGGAATCCTGACCAAATGTTTGCACCGCCTGTCTGGCCCCGAGCCCATCCAAGGGCACTAGAAACCTCTGGCAGATGAGCATCTGATGTAGACAGGACAATGATAGGCTTTGAAACGACTGATGGACATGGGTTCTACCTCTGATTCTACTGATCACCACTAGCCTTTCTCCTCCTCCCCCTCGTCTCTCTCCTCTTCTTTCTCCTCTTCCCTCTTCCCCTTCTTCCTCAGCCTCTTCCTCCTCCTCTCATCCTCCCTCTCTCTTTTCTCTCTCCCCCACTTCGCTTTCCTCTTCTCCCTCCTCTAACTTCTCCTTCTCTTCCTCCTCTTCATTACAGCTATCTTCATCACAATCATTTGTTCCTCCAGAGCTCTCGGAGGTCTGGTCATGGATTTGAGAAGTGGTGTGCTCCGTGCCTGGCACAGCCCGGGCACCAGGACAGGGCAGCCCGATCAGACCCTAACACGGAGTGACGGAGGACTGGGCTGTTGAGTCCAGGAAAGGTGCCTGGTACTTAGAAATCCCTTAACCCGTGTTTATTTGAACTACTTACTCCAGCTCGCATTCGACATGCTTAGGACAGCAGCCAGCACAGGATTAGAAGCCATAAGCATTGCCTGCTCTCGTCCCTGTCATCATTGTTTCTGTTTCTCAGAGAACCTGCCATAAAGCAAAGGAACCAAATGGCTTGTAAGACGGAGCCGAATTCTTTGCCTTTATGAAGTATCATTAAAAGATGTCATTGACAGTATTGGCAGCTTCATTAAGAAGTCTGTTGATGATGATAACGAGGCTGGCACATTTGGGATTCAGATTGACACGTCTCAAGACAGAGGCAGAGCTAGGATGTGGCTGGGGACCTGGAGGGGCTGGGTGCTGGGGAGGCGCTGGGGAGGACCCGTGGGACGGGCGGCGCCCCGGCGGGCTGAGCTCATCTGTTCTGGGTGTGGCGCTGTGCTCTTTCCAGCACAGTCAGTCCCAGACTGTGGCCAGGAGACCCTGCACAGCCCTCGGAAACTGAGTCTAGAGACTCGGCGCTCCTGCAGGCACCGGAGCTGTCACCAAGGAAGTAGAAAACAGGGCTTTGGGCAAAAAGCGTCAGTATCAAGTTTCTATTCTAGAGAAATGACACCCGGTATTGGTGCCATGTTGAGTCACAGGTCGGAGAGAGTTCAGCAGGGAGGCTTTGCCATTCGCCTGTAAAAGGTGACGCTCGTGGTGGGCGAAGGAGCGGGTTGGGGGTGATCGGCATCTTCACCCAGCAGGTGGAGACCCCTTCCTTCATGAGTGGCACCCCGCGTCAGACACGCACTGGAAGAAGCAGCAGAGATTCACAGGAGAGAAGCCGTCCAGGCACATTTAAACCCAGCTGCGATGCAATGGCTGTGTGGGCAATCGGGCTACTGGTACAGGGCCCCATGGGCGGCCCAGGGCACAGGCGGGGTGTCTCCGAAATTGCACACGAGGAAGACTGCACGGGCCTCCCTCCCGACCGCCCTTCTTCCTGCCTCTTCATGTCCCAGGCAATAGGTAGTGACAGCTCCCCTGTGTGGTCTGGACTTTGCACAGAACCAGTGCGTGGCGCCCTGCTCATTTGGGGACCCCTGATTGGGACGCCCGGGCCCATTCTGCCCCCACACCTGCACCGTGACTGCAAGCAGAGTAGAAACAGTCTCCCTGTCAGTGGGAGCAGTTCAGTCGTAGTGGCATTTGAGTTTTAAATGGGAGCCCTCACTTTAGCCATTTAAAGACTGATCCCCAGCTCAGCTTCCAGCCATGCTGACAGCTGTCAGTCATGCCAAGCCTGCCTCTTGGTCTTTTATCTGATTCAAATGGGAATGTGTTTAGGGAATAGGGTTGTACTCAAAATGTAAATAGGTGTTTTACTCTCCCTCTTAAAGCTATTACCGTGTCCATGGCTGTCTTGCCATCGTTAAAGTTCTGTCAGCATTTACATTAAGGAACCTTATTTTCTGAGGCTTAAAATGCCATTAAAATTTGTTCGACTTACTTGTTCAAATGGCCAAATTATCCACATTTTTTTTTTTTTTTTTAAAGAAATCTACTTGGCTCTTTCTTCGCTGGTGAGAATATGAGTGCTGCGCCAGAGTCTCGAAGTCTCGCCCTCTTTTCAGGAGGAGCGAGGGATTTTTCTCCTCCCAGACTGAGCGTCTTCAGTCTTTTGCGTTTTCTTTGTGGAAGTCCTTCCTGTCTGTAAGGAGACCTGCTCACGTGGACAGGAACGAAGGCTCTACGAGGGCAGTTTTTGCATATTCGGGACTTTAGATTTTTGCAGAGAAAAATGAGCCAAGCTGTCCCAGGAGCTAAAATCTTGCCTCCCTTCCATCGCCTTTTGAGGTGGGAACTCTGACTGCTCTTCTGTGATTGAGGAAACTGAGGTTCTGGACCTAAGGGGCGGGATCTTTGTTCGAAAATGGTGTCCATGCCATGACCTTTGCCTCCTACCACAGCCCTTCTTCAAAAATGATGGCGATGCTTTTGCTAAATTCAAAGGTAAAGTAAAATCACATGCAGATAACTTCCTCCAGTGGTTTTGAGGAAGTTCAGTTTCCCAGAAGCTGGTCTTCCTCTCAGCACACCGGCCTCAATGTTGGGGAGCCCATGCCGACGAGGATGCGTGTTCATTTCTGCAGTGACTTGCGGTGATAGTCTTGTGCTTCAGACTTGTCACAAATGCCATTTGTTTGGCTTCCAGTCTCTCCATCTAGCCCCTGTCATTCTTTAAAATGACAAGATTTTTGTCCCTGCTTGCTGGGATGCTCTGGGCAGCCTGTCTCTCCCTGTTGTCCGCGCTTAATTATGTATCTTTCATGTCCTAGCATGGACGACACAAGGCTGCTCACCTTCTGCGGGGACCAAAGAGAGCCTTTGCGGCTCAGCAAGCTTTCCTTTGAGAATCTTCGGAGAAATTTCTCCCAACTCCTGTTTTTCTTTGATCGAGCCATAATCGGCCCATTCAGTGTTCTCTAAATGGTGAGCTTGGATTTCTTCGTCGGGATGGTGCCTTTCGTCTCCTGGGTGACCTCTTCGGTAGAAACAGAAGGTGCTCACTACATATTTGGTGAATGAATGAGCAAGCGAATTGATAGGAAAGAAACTCCTCTTCTTCCTCCCCCTCTTCGACCAGTTCTATTTTTCCCTCTTCCCTTTATTCCCACCTGCATCTTTCATTTACAAAAAAATTACAGGTGATCTCTCCAAGTGCCTGCTGCATCGTGCTGCTTGAGAGTAAAGTGAATATCTTCTTCAAGTGTCTTCATGGTGGTTTTTCTCATAAACTGGGAACCTCGGGGAACCTTCAGCTTGACACAGACTTGAGGCAGCATTCAATTTCCGGCATTTCAAATGATAATAATTTCATTAAAGCATTGAATGCAAAACGCTGGCAGGTAGTAAGCCGTACTAATGACTTCATTCACAGGCTCTGGCTTTAGACGCACATGCTCGTGGTTTTTCCTCACCCTGGATGCCCATTTGGTGCGTTGCCTTATCTTTTCGGTCAGAGGTAGGTGCTTTCATGGTAATAATGACATGGGAAGCCCCCAGAAGCAGTGGATCAGTGGTTGGGAATGCGGACCTTGGATTTAGACATGTAAATTCATTATCTATTGCTACATAACAAATTCTTTGCAACTTAAAACAACACACATGTATTATCTGACAGTGCTGTTGGGCTGGGGATCCGGTTGCGGCTTCACTGGGCATCTGTGGGTCAGAGGCTCTTATAGGTTGAAATCAGGTGTTTGATAGGAGAGAAACTTCTGCCAAGTTTACCCACATGGATTGATAAGTTCAGTCCTTCATGGATGGATGGATAGGAGTATCAGGTTTTCATAGACTCTTAAGTCAAGTCAGAAGTTCCTTACCATGAGGACTTTGCAGAGGGGGGGAGAGAGAGAGAGAGACGAGAGAGAGAGAGAGAGAGAGAGAGAGAGAGAGAGAGAGAGAGAGAGAGAGAGAGAGAGAGAGAGAGAGAGAGAGAGAGAGAGAGAGAGAGAGAGAGAGAGAGAGAGAGAGAGAGGGAGGGAGAGACCATAATGACCAGCACTGAGAGCCCACTGGTTCCGCTGTGGTCTGTTCGTCAGATGTGAGTCCACAATGACTCCAGTCGGCAATCAAGTGTCAGCCCTCACACGGCCTGGAAACACTAGGCAGTGGTGATTATTGGGACCATGTTGGCGGTTGTCTGCCCTGTCATTGTTGGACCCAAACTCTGGCTCTTTCTTTAAATCTCTGTACGTCTTTAAAGAGGTTACTTAAATGTTCTGAGGATCAGACTCCTCATCGATCAGATGACGTCCATTTTAGAGAGTGTTTGCTGGAAGGGGGTTCCTTCTGGTAAAACACACAGTCGGTGTTTGATGATGGGTAGTGAGGACGACGGCTACTGTGGTTAGTGTTGGTGAGAGAAGGGGGGCTTTCGATGTTCCATATTATTCCTAAGGACCAGAAGCTTCCCCTGTGCCACCCATCGAGGAAGATACTATGGATTCAAACTTGGCTGCTTCTGAGTTGTTTTCTGGGCCTGAGTGAGTTCTTCTGTGGAAGGTGGTCTGTGGGACGGGCTGTCATTAATGCCACTGGCTTTAAGACTGCGGAGCCAGCCGCGTTCAGAGAGCTTGCACATTCCCAGGAACGCTTCCTGCATGCCTGGCCTTCCCTCCTGCCCACTCCACTGGAGCTGACCACTGAAAACTGCCTCTCGCGCAGGTGGTCCTCTCCAGCAGAGAATAAGAGCGGGCGACAGTGTCCAGCACTGACAATGCAGTCGACGACGCTCCTGTGAATGGTGGAGCGGCTTGAGGGAAGGGTTCTCTCATCTCGTGAACGAGCATCACGGCAGCCAGTGAGGCCTGTGCTCTCACCCTGTCCACTCTTCTCGTGCCCGCTGCTCAGCGGGAGCCCTTTGAGTACAGCCCGGTGACTGGGGAAGCCCTGCCTAAGTCTCCTCGTGGAGCTCATTCCTCCAGCACTTGGTCGCTGGCTGCAGAGCCGCCATGCTGAGCAAAGCCAGATGTGGTCTCCAGCCTCATGGAAAGAGGAACTATAGTTGGATAGTCACACACATGTAGTTGCCGGTCCAGGGACAGCCAGGGAGGAAAAGCAAATGGTTTTTAGAGGGTATTAGTAGAGCAGCACCTGATCTGGTCTGGGCTCAGGGGAGACTGACTGTAGGGGAGCAGGAGCGAAGAAGCTTCAGGCAGATGGGACAGAGCATGTTCAAAGGTCCTGAGGTGGAGTGGTGGAGACGCTGTCATGTTGGGATGGCTTGGTGCTGCTCTCTCGAGGGCAGCTTGCATTCCGTCCCCTTGACTTGGGGTTCGGCTGTGTTGGGTGCCCGAGGACATGACCTGAGCTTGCGGTCTGGTCGCTCAATAATGACCCACATAATCCTCATAGCAGCCCAGTTCCACCAGTTTGCTCGTTTCTTTCAGAAATCTACACCTTTGCACACTGTAAACTCTAATGGTGGGACCCCCCCTCCCTTTGCCTGCCTCCCCAATTTCTACAGCCTTGTCTCCTAGTGGTCACAAATGCTCTTTTTTATAAAGTTCCACAGCAGGGGTGATCATCATTCCCGTCCTTCCCTGAGTGACTATCCATATATCTATCTTCTTCCTAATCACCATCTTCATCCTCATCATCTTTTTTAATCTCTGCCCTAAACTGGGCATCACGAGGGCAGGGAGTGTCTATGTCCCGTAGATGTTTCTCTGTGTGTGCGACTTTCTGCACCTGTGGATGGACTTGGTTTCATAAACAACAGGTGCTCATTAAATGCTTCTTTAATGAATGAATGAACAACCCCACCGCCCTTGGTCCGAATCTGCATAGCAGATTGCTAAGTGTGTCTGTCTTCAGTCCCCGATGGGCGAACTGGGGTTACCAGGGTGTCATGAGGATTAAATAGGTTAATGCCGATTGAGCAGGACTTGGCAATTCATAGGCACCGAACATGTGAGCTGATGAAAGTCCCAGAAGGGTTTGCAATGAGGGAGTGAATGAACGCACATCCCACGGAGAGGGCTGTGCCGTGGACAGAAAGGGAGGGGCCACACTGCTGGACAGGGCTGGCCAAAGGCCGTCGTGTCTGGATTTAGCACATTTAGCTGAAATTTCGCAGCTTATCGCCCAGCTAGAGAGTCTGAGGCTGAAGGTCTTCTGACGGCTAACTCTGCATCTCCAAGAGTTCCAGGTGGTTTCAGAAGCCATTTCGGATTCAAGAACAGCACAACATCGTGGTCACACATCGGCTTTCCAGAAAGTGTGTCTGGGCAGGGAGACTTCTTCCTAAATCCAAGCGCCCAGCCCCGATGCCAGGGAGGCAAGATGCTCCATCTTTTATCACCAGGTCCCGCGAGGGAGTCGCCATCCACGAAGCATTTTACGCATCTGTTGATGATTCAAATAAATAAATGATTAAGTTTCTCTAGCTTCTCCCAATCAAAAGAAATTTAGGAGACTAAATTTAGGGGACTAAAAAGAATTATAATTTAATTAAAATTATAGTAAATTGTATCATTTAATAAAATATACCATTGAATAAAAATAACATGATACAAGAAAATGCAGCTGGTGCTTGTGGGGGGCGAAAAGACTGTCCTGGGAGGTGTGGCGGCTGCATCTGTGGACCACGGTGGGGATGCCCTGTGACAACGGGAGGCACACAGAGCTCTGGCCCTACCCCTCGGTTCTCCCCTCAGAAGGCCTCCTGCCTTCCCACCCAGCACCCTCCTCTCCTGGCGCTAACGTGCCACCAGCTTCCACTTGGGAGTTGAAAAATTTGAAAAGCTCTGATTCACACCTATGCATGTCACTTTTCAACTTGAAGTCTAACATGCTTCTTAATTACAATAATGCATCTGACTCATGTAAACTGCATTCACAAAAAGCGGAGCAATGCAGTAAATGACTAGTGACAGAGGCCAGGCCGGATCACAATTATTTTTATAAGCCCCTGGTAAGCAATGATGTTCTGCTTTTACAGCGCATAATGTCCTGCCCATTGGCACGCAGGCAGCATTCATGGAGCACGCCCGTGCTCACCAGTCACTCACGGAGCTGCACCTGGAGGAAGTGTGGTGTCTGGAGAGGCCCCGTCCTCCCGGTTACACTTCTAGGGTTGGCGCTGTTCTCTCCTGGCGTCTCCAAGAAGAACACCTTTGTGGTGCAAGGTGTGCCTGTGGGCGATGTGCCCTGGAAGACCTGAGTTCCTTTCCTCTTCCTGTTGTCTTACTAGATACAAAAGCTGAGCTAGTGGTGCACTCTGGTAGCTTAGAGGTTAAGTCCACAGCCTCCGGCTGGTGTAGTCCACAGGCATCCCAGAGACCTGGGTTTGTGATCTGGGCTGGGCTGGGGGTGTGGAGGGAACCGACCTAGAGAACAACTAAATAAAGTGAATAAAGTGCTTCTTCCTCCTCTCTCTTCCTGCCTGCTCACCTCCATTTCTGCCTGCACCTTTCCTTAAATAAATACTGAATACCCGAATTAGCCCTTTATTTCTCTGGTGTCCTAGTTTTTGCTTACAAAGAGGAAATGGCATTACTGTCACTAGAAGGATGAGCTGAGGTCATGGGATATCTAAACTAATACTGATGCAAGTTAATCTTGAGGACTGACACGTGCTGGATATGCATTGTCTGGGTGAAGTAACCCCTCTGAGTTCCATTGTTTTTATTGTCATCGCTATTTTATAGACAAAGAGGCAGAATTATAAAGGGGATTATTTGCTCCAGACCTGACCACTGAACCCGGATGTGCAGTCACATCCATCCGAGGGCAAGGATGAATTTTCGACCATGAGGTCATCCTTTCTCATCATGATCCTCAGAGAACACTCATTTGCCCGAGGGGAGAGGGTCATTTCAGGACTGCCTTAGGGGTCTGGGTTACGGAAGCCCCCAGGGGAGGTGGTCCTGCTTTCAGTCTATTGGCTCCAGGTCCCGTTTGAATCAACTGTCCATCTCTATGTCTCTCATCAGCTCCGTGGGCCCAGAATATGTCCTGGGTGTGCTGCTGTATTCTTTTCAAATCCGAATAGTGCAAATCTGAAATGGCGATATATAATGCATTAATAGTCTTAGTTTATGCACAGATTTAAAAATAATGCAAAACCGACTTTACATGTCTTCCTCCTGAGAATTCATCTTGAATTGTGCTTGTTTTGAGTTACGTGAGGCCTTCGGGAATAGGCCTACCTGCCTTGCAAAAAAAAAATTAATCACCCTGTAAATGACTTAACCTGCCTCTCGGGGCCTGGTGGTGGAGACTGAGAGCAAGAATGCAAATTAACTGGCTCAGACAGCAGCCACTCTGCCTGAGCCTCCCTGTTCCATCCTCAACTGCCACCTTTCCCCAGACTGGCCCCACACTCCCTTCCTACTTGGGGGTTCAACCTCTCTCTGCAGCTTCCTGTCACATGTCACTCCCAGGTCCCTGAAAGTTTAACTCGCCTCACAAAGCAGGCAGTTCATCCCTACTTCTGTCTCCTTTGTCTCATCAAAGTGAGGTCGGACACACAACGTATGGAAACTGCCTGTTCTCCACTATATGGGCCGCAGATAGGTGCCCTGTGCACGGGGGCAGCAGGCCGGGAGTCAGAGGAGGAAGAAGCTGTTATTTATTTAGTTAGTGGTTCGTCTTGGCCATTCGCCCGGCCGCAGTGTCAGCCCCAGATCATGAACTCAGTTCCCTGGGCTTTACGTAGACCACGCCGCAGACTTAACGCCTGAACCACCAGTGGGCACCTCTTTGACCTTTGTTTTTTTAAAGTGAGAATTGGGTTGACTAATAAAAATGTACAGAGGAGTAAAATACTGTCCTGGCCATCTCCATGGCAACCTCAGGACATCCCTTTATGATTGCTGGATAGATCTTGGTCTCTCTCGTCCTACCCCTGCATCTAGACTGGGGTCAGTCTGTCTTCTTTCTCATGCCAGCCTCCTGCTGGGGGAAAGGCCCAGAGCAGGGCACTAGATGATCTGTTTCACCAGAAACCAGTATGGGAAGGCCTGGCGTTGGGGGTGGGGTGGTCCAACACCTTCATTTTCAAGAGGGGGTGCTGCTCCCAGAGGCCAGAGTCAGCAGACTGACCTCGCTGGCCTCAGCGCCAGACGCTCCTCCGGCTCCTCTAGCTCCCAGACTTGTTGCATCCCATGCCGCGAACCAGAGGTTTTCCACCGGGGCCCAGCAGAGCTCTGCGCACCTTTTCAGATGAAGGTTGAGTGGCTAGGGCTGCCATTGCAAAGGACCCCGGGCTGGGGGCCTCGGGCAGCAGAACCGTGCCCTGTCACTGTCCTGGACGCTGAGGGCAGGGGGCAGGGCGCTCTCATTCGGAGGCCTCTCCCTTTGCTACAGGTCACTAGATCGTGGCGATCGCTTTGCAGTACAGATATCAAATGACTGTGTTAGATTCCTGAAACTGACAGAACGTTCTCTGCCAATTACACTTGAAAAAAATTTAAAAAGCCAACCCTCTCCTTTTTGCCTTCCCAGAGTGTCCAGAGCCTAATATTCTCTTTTTATGAGGACACCAGAAGTTTGGAACCGGGCACATCCTAATGACCATGCTTCCTCTTAACTATATCTTTAAAGATCTCTCTGCATATTTGCTCATATTCTGAGATCCTGGGACTTGGACGTGTGATTTTGGGGAGGATGAAACTCAACACTTTGCTGTTCGCCCACCCCTCAAAAATTCACGTCTTTGCCGTGTGCAAAACACATCCACCTTCTCCCACAGCCCTAAGCATTTAACACATTCCCGCATCACTGGAAGTCCAAATTGTCACCTAAATACTGCCTACATCAGAGAAGTCAACTATGTCTGAGACTCACGTTATGAAACGTCCTGACACAATAAATTAGCTGCGAACCTGTGAAACCAGAAAAGTTAACCGATTTTCATTCTATCACAGAGACATGTGTTGGTTGGACAATCCAAGTTAAAGGGCAGGAATCAGAAAGAAGACAGGGGTCCTGGCTTCCTAACCTGCCTCACATCTAGCAGGGAAAATACCGTAAGAATTTTTTTTCAAGGAAAGGTGCAGGCAGGAATGAAGGCAAGCAGGCAGGCAGGAAGAGAGAGAAGAGGTAAGTGTTTTCTTTTGTTATTTTATTTACTTGTTTGCCATCTTGGTTAGTCATCCCAGTGTGGGGACATGTACCTGCCTCTTTGAGATGTACGTGGACTGTGCGCAGCGGGAGGCAGTGGACCCAACCACTACTCCACCAGGGCGTGCCTACCATTCGATTATAAGGCTGGAGAATAATTCCTTTGGCTCTATGTTCTTTCCTCTGGATGCACCAAGCCCAGCTGGGTCTCACCGTGGAGATTCTGTGACGGCAGTTCCCCTCATCCCAGCAAATGTCTACCAGTTTTCTGAGACCTCTGCGACCAGAAGCACTTCACGGGTAAGCCTCCCGGTGCCACCACAGCCCTGAGAGGAAGCATGGTAATCAGTCTGCTGGCAGAGGAAGAAAGTAAGACAAAGAGAGACAATGCTCCTGAGCAGGACCAATGAATGACCTCTGCAGTGGACCCGCTGGGACTCCAACCCAGTCATGGGACCCTTGTTGAGCTGAAACATGACACCTGGGGGAGGCGGCTGCTCAGGGCCTTCCATCACCTGTCACCTTCTGCCAGCCCCATGTGTTTGTCCTCCCACCTCCAGGAGGAGGAGGAGGAGAGAGAAGACCTCGTCTGTGTCCCCACAGCTGGGATAACGTCTGGCACGCGGGACCCGCCCTGATGGGAGCGTTGTCTGTGCCTTCCATTCTGCACAGACCTTCTCTGCTTTGCTTCACGGAAAGCGCTTTCAGGCAGCCAGCCGCAGCGTCCTGCAAGCCGAGTCGCCTCGAGCAGGGCCGGTGTGGTAACCGCCACGGTAAGTGTCCAGCGGTCCACGGGGTGCTGTGGCAGGCAGAGCTGAAATCGCCCGTCTGCGTTAACACGAAAAACAAAGCTAGCGTTCGTTCCGCCGGTGGAGCCTCTTAATTCCCACACACACGTCAGCATATTATGACTGGAAGCTGTCAAGTTCTAACGACTAAAATTTCATTCTTTTTCAGGCTTTTCGCGCTGTGTGCGAGCACTATAGGTTGGAACTCATCCGGCAGCTATGTTTCTTCCTCGCCTGGTTAATGGAGCCATTTCCTACTTTGGCGAATTTCAAAGAAATGCCCACGTTTACCGGCTTCCCTGGAATAAATGGACTTGGGCTTCACTCGATAAACAGGGGTGAATCAACCACAACCATGCGGAGTTTTTCTTCCCGATGCTGCTGTCCATTTTATGGGACATAATGCGATTCGACAGCTGACAGATTCAGTGCGAAATTATTTTTACTTGGCAGAGGGGATCCAAACACGGATGGTTTTAAACAAAGAATGTTAGCACCTTTCTTTTTGAAAGGGGCGTATACTGTGTACCTTTCCTGTGGATAAATGACCCTGACATTGTCTGTAACTGGTTTTATTATCCTTGAAATGGGAATTTGTTGACATGAGATTCAATAAATAGAAATATTGCAGTCATGTTCACTTATCTCCGAGACCGTACCAAAGAGGAATTATCGACCCTCCAGTCAGTACACTTGTTTCTGAAATGCTACATGGAGAGCAGGAGGACCGAGGTCCAATTTAAGTTGTTAATAGATTGGTCACAAAATTTATGTTATCCGTGTCCAACAAATCACACATAAAAGCTTATGAAAGTGAGATCGTCTGCACTGAATTACTCATTCTTTCCCCTGTAAAAAGCCTTTAGCAAGGGATGACCAAAGAATTTTAAACCTCTCATTATCTGCAAGTCATTGCTCAAAGTGTCCCTAAATGGGATTAAACAATTGTCACTCAGATTTCCTGAAACTGGCTGCCCCTTCCACCTCCCTCATTGATTTAAATGAAGGCTAATGAGGTGTTTGCAGGGGAAAGGAAAGAGGTAGATTTTTCTTTGAGTGTCTTTACAGCTACGATGCCCGGATGACTTATTTCCTCCCTTTGTGGAGGATTTGGCTCAGGGACAAGCAGTGGGAGCGGCTGTTGGTGCCCCCGTGTCATGGGGGTGCCGCCAAGCGCCATGGCCCTCTCCGGATGCTCTATTCCTTGTTCCGTCGCTGGATGCGCCGTGTGTCCTGGCCCTGGCTTCAGACGCGCCCAGATTAGCGGGAACAACCCAGCTTCCCTCCCTTCCCTTCTTTCTTTCAAGCCGTCCGCAGACCCAGAGGGTCCGCCCGGTACCGCGCTCAGGGCCAAGCTCTGGACACCCAGGTGGGTGAAGCTTCGGGGTGCTCATGAGGGTCTTGGTCTCCTAGGGTCCAGATCAGCCTGCGTGCAGAGACATCCCCTGGGTGTGACAATGACACTGGGGGTAGCGTGTCCGGAGCCGCGAGTGAGCCACCCAGTGAGTGACTGCCACACAGGAGGCTTTCCATCATTGGGCACTGTTGTTCTCCGAGCTCTCCGGAGCGGGTCACGGGGGCTGTGGGACACACGAGGGCGCCTGGGAGGGTCTCGCAGAGAAGCGAGGAGGTTGAGGTCACTCAGGCAGAGAAGACTCTGGGGAGACTGGGTTCCCTGGGGAGAATGAAATAAAATACAAATAAAGTAAGCCCACCCAATAGTTAGCGAAGTTTGTCACAGACACCCATTTTCTGGCCGGATTCACAGCATGTTGCTGTCACAGACACACCAGGTTGACATCCAAATAATGAAGGGGGAAGGCGGGAACGCTCAGCTGCTTGTCTGCAGTGTCCACTCACGGGTCCCTGCTGCAGACACCCTGGCCCCTGTCACCGCCCCACTCCCCATCGGGACTGGGAACCCGGGGCCTCTGACTCTCCAACCTGGCACCCTGTGCCCATCTTCCTTGCAGTTTTCCAGTGTCTGGTTTTGCTGCTTTTGGTCTTTGAACAGTGCTTTCTGTGAAGGTTCCCAGACAGAACGCAGGTGCCCAGCTACGGTGAAATCTCGGATGCACAAGGAAGGGTTTTCCAGTACATCTCAGTGAGCAGCTGCGATGCACTTACATGGAAAATATTCATTGTGCACCTGAAATTCAAAATTAACCGAACATCTACCTACCCTCCCTGTAAACTTAGCAAGCTGACCTTGACTTTCTTTGGTTCATATTTGTACAATGAGACTCAGGAAGAAAGCATTTCATTTCTGACAGTCAGCCTGTCCCCTGGAGGATCTGGCTGGAGTTGGCTAGAAGGACAGCAAAGCAACAGATTATATACATATAAATATATATATACACACATATATATAATATACACACATATATAGACATACATGGACACATGTACATATAATTAGACACATATACATGTATATAATAAACACATATTCATATATCATAGACACACATGCACATGCATGGGTATATATAACACACGTTTCATTTAAGAACGTTGGCTTTTAGCTATATACACACATATATATATTTTATTCATGAATGCACACACCGTTTTTGCAGAAACATCACATTATCAACATTTTTCTTATATCATTAAATACCCAATGTAAAAATCACCCAAATGTAATTGCCTACATGAATGTAAGCTTCTCTAATAATTAGACCTTTGAATGCTCTTCATTTGTTTACATTATAGCGAAGGCTGCCGTGAACATCCCTGTAAATATATCTTTTTCTGAATATTTGGTCGTTGTTAGAGATACCTCTGGAGACTGAAATTATCGGGAAAAATGGATAAATATTTTAAGCTTCTTGAACAGATTACTTCCAGAAGTTGTATTCTTTCATTCAGCAGATATTGCCATAGATTACTTCGCCAGGCTGGGACCAAGGGGTGACAGACAGGGCCCACTGCCCAGGGAACCGGTTGACTGACCTTCCCAGCAAAGTTTGTGACCCTACCTGCCAGCCACACTTCTCTAGAGCATAGGCCCAACATGCCAGCTCCTGCAGCTTTAATTTTCTGTCCGGATGGCTCACTAGTACAGTGCACCCTGGGAGCAGTCCACACACCTCCAAGGTCCCGATTCAAGAGCCAAGACGGGGGGAACTACCCATGAGAACAACCAAATAAAAATAAATAAGGTGCTTCTTCTGCTTCTCTTCCTGCTTGCCTCTTGTCCTTTGTTCCTGCCCGCAACTTTCTTAAAAAAAAAAGTCTGTTTTAAATTACTAACACAATGAATGGACTTATTTTTCTTTATTTTATTTAGTTGTTCATCTTGGTGCTCCCCCTTCACCGGCTCCGGGCTTGGGATGCGAACCTGGATCCTTGAGATGTGTGCGGACTGCTCCCAACCGCTGCTCCACCAGGCTGCACCTGAATGGATTTTACTCGGCCTTTTGTACTT
Source organism: Solenodon paradoxus (assembly GCA_004363575.1). Lineage (NCBI taxonomy): Eukaryota > Metazoa > Chordata > Mammalia > Eulipotyphla > Solenodontidae > Solenodon > Solenodon paradoxus. Next base: position 57,615 of record RJWH01003872.1, on the reverse strand, counting down.
GCTTCCTGCGGTGTGTTGTCTATTTATGCACTTTGCCCCTTTCATCCTCTGAGATGAGTGCATTTGTTTAATTTGCTGCCTTTCTCTAGATCTAAAAGCTAGTGATGCTGTTTCTGATCTATTTGTAGTAAACACTGTTGTCTGCATTTAAACTTTGCTTGGGATGGTAGTTGATAGAGAAAGTTTTAGAATTCTAGGGCCGGGTGTGCAGAGAATTTTTGTTACGGGTTTTGACATAAATCTTGTGCTCGGGGAGTCTTTTTCCTCACCCCGAGGAACAGTGACAGTCCATGTTTTTCAGAAGTCCCCTGTTAATTTGTTTGTTTTTCTTGTTTAAACTTTAATTTAAATGTAATCTACCTGAAGTAAGTGGAGATTCAGTTTTTCTTTTTGAAATCTGTCACTTTTCTAACTTCATCTGTTGTATCATCAGTCTCTTTATAATTGGATTTTGATTACTCTTTTCTGATTAAATTTATACAGGCATTCACATAACCAAGTCGGCTTTGGAATTAGCTCTTTTAATCTATTGCAGGCAAGATGCTGGCATCACATTATTTCAATTGTTATTATTATGCTTTTATAATTGAGTCAATTTAAAGCAGGGCATCTTCCCTTTACACTACTTTTGAAATTTTTCTTAGGCATTGTTACCTAAATTTTCCAAATGAAATTTAAAATCTTTCTTTACCTTCTTGCCCCCTCCCTCAAATATTATCAAATGGAGATTTTGATACGAAATACCTTCTATATTAACTTTTTAAAAAGGGGGGACAGATTTATCTTTTAAAAAATCAGAGTGGACTTTAGGGTAGCACTGAGGTATTTCAATGAAGGATTGGAGGCGACCACCATACGAGGCTAGAAAGAATGTAAAACTGGGACAAAAGGTGCAAAAAGAGCATTTTAGAGAAGTTTTCATTGTGTAACATAATGAAATACTTGTTTGGCATTTTTAAAGGCATGATAATACAGATATATATTTTTTTCCATTTCTTTCTATATGTTGTTCTTGTGACTTGTGCTAAGATGGTTTGTCCTATAACCCAACTTTGTCCAGGATGCTTACTATCTACTGTTGCATTTATTAACCTGGCTTAAAGCTATGCATATTTTTGTGAAGTTAATTATATAAGACAGTCCAGATATATTATCTACTGATTCACAAAATTAATATTTATCAATGATTAATTAATATATTTATTCTTTATGATTTGTATTAATTTTTCCCAACTCACAACATTATCCAGAATATAAAGAATCTTGCTGAAAATGAATGGGGGAGATGGTATCTTTGTATTTGATTGACTTGAATGGGGCTATACCTGGGATGCCAGCTTTATGCATCCTACTGACTATTGTTTAAGAAGCATACTCTTTAGAATATTAAGAAAATACCCCAGTCTTTGACAACTTCAAAATACATTTTTAAAGGAATGGTTGTTGAAATTATGGAATTTTTTGCCTTCTATGTAGATCATAATAAACACATCATTTCTTCCAACTTTGTCATCTTAATATGATAATAACATAATACATTATTAGATTGCTAATACTAGGTCCTCTTCTGCTCTAGAATTCTTCTATCAGGAATTCATTTACTGTGCATTTGAATTAATTTGACTTTAGATATTGCCTGTGTTCTCATAGTTAACTTAGATAGCTAGCTTTCTTTTTGTGTTATTCATTGCCCACTTTTGATTGGGTGTGAAGTATCTGTATAGCATGAATGGAAGGTTTTTTCATTATTACCTATGATCTGGATCAAATTATTGTATCATAATAACAATAATTCTTGAAGTTATAAAGACTTAGCAAAATCACTTGGTCTAAGGGAACTTTGGAGAAATCATTATGCTGAAATTTTTTATCCATGTTTTACCCATGGCTATACATTTTCTAAGTTTTCTTGGGTGAATATTTGTTATTTTTAATCTCTCCGTCATATATCTTATACCACTTTCAAATGTCTTTAAGTAGGACTGTACATGCTATATTTTTTAAATGTTTAAATCTCCTCTAAGTCTTCATTTAATTTCTCCTACCTAAGTTGGTATATTTGTTATTTTTATTAACTTGGATTGAATTGAGATTTATCTCTTTTATCTTTTCTAAAGACCAGATTTTATGATTATTTATTGATGCTAGCATATTGATGTATGTCATTAATATTTGACTTTATTGTATTTATTTTTTAGCTTCCTTTGTCCTTAGACTTATTTGCTTAGACTTATTATGGTTACATTGTTCAATGTGATTAAAATTATTTTTTCAGTTCTTTTCTTTTCTTTGCTATACTTATTGAAATGATTTGGACTCAGCTTCATATGTTTAAAATGTGGTAGTTATAAATCCATCATACTTATACTTATAATCCATCATACATCTTTTTCCTTAACCTTGCTTTCTCTACCCTGGGTTATTTATTTTGATTAATTACTCTGTCATCACCAGTATCATCAGATTGTTTTCCAGATGGGTATAGTGATGGTCTACTTTCTTGCATAGCTGAGCGTCTGACTTTTTTCTTTCACACATGATCCCTTAGCTGGGTATAAAATTCTTAAGTTATGTCATTTTCTACTCAAAACTCATTAGGATCTTCTTCATTGGTCCCTTGTGAAAAAATCTGGAGTCTGAACTTAGTCACATTTTAATTTCTTTCCTAAGTAGCCTATTAACTCTACCATCAGTACCCAAAATTTATAGGAAAACCATTCTCCAAGATTCAAAAACATTTTTTAACATATGAATGTTATCATAGAATGTTTGTTGTGAGAAATGTGAGCCCTTGTAAAAGGGAAAAACTGAGATATTTTCATCTACAAATTCCTTCCAGCTTTTTATACAGTGGACCTTTGCTTTCTCTCTCTGTCTTAATAAATTGTATTACTTTGTCTTTTTTAAAGTCAAGAATCAGCAAACTATTTCTGTGAAAGGCTAAATAAGGCAAAAGGGCTTAGCATTTTCAGCCCTGTAGGTCATTCAACTATTTGTGTGCCTCCGAAGTACATAGAACCACTAGCAATGTAGAGGCGATAAGCATTGCTGCATTTCAATAGAGCATCATTTCCAAAACCTTGTGGCAGTACAGGCAGGTTTCACTCAGAGTGTGGTTTTCTGATCTCTGCTGTAAATTCCTGAAAGGATCTTTAGCTTGCTGGCTATTTACTGATTTAATATTCTGCTGTGTAGACTCTGCTGTTTGGCTCTTCCAGCAAAGTAGGGTGTGATGTCTGAGCGTTTAGGCAGAGACTGGCCGAGTTTCAATCTCAGCTCTTCCACTTGCTGGTGTTTTAAGTTAGACAAGATACATAGCGGCTGTGTGCGTTTCTGTTGCCTTCTGCCATGGGGACGTGACAAAAGAGGCTACCGGGAGAGCTATAAGAACTGATTCAAGTCTTAAGATTCCAGGTCATCACCAGGGGTTATCACCAGTCTTACATTCAAGGCCTTTGAGATGCTAAAGAAGGCATCTGCAGGTTATTTAATTGGGGATTTTTTTTCCTGCTACATTCTTGCTGAAATGTTGTGGTGTTTTTGCTTGTTGCGAGTTAAAGACATGAGCCACTGACCTGCCTTCTCCTATTTACCCTTACAGTGGAGAGTAGGAAGTGTGTCTTTGAGATAAATTTCTGTTCCATGCTGCTGTGGCTTTGGATGATTTGGCTTTTATTTATGTGTATTTCTATAACAGGTAGAGCCTGGCTTAACCAGGCTGAGCTCCCTGACCACCAGGAAACTTTAGAAGGTGATGGCTGAGAAGGGCACAGACTATGGGCTCAAGCAAATCTAGGTGAGGATGCAGATCCGTCCCTTCAGCGGTGTGGCTTAGCCTTTCTGAGATTGATTATTTTCAAGTATAAAAGTTATAATAATAGTATCTACATGAGAATCATTGTAAGCATTTAATAAAACATTATGTGTGAAAGTGCCCAAGTAGACATGCTCATTAATATTGTCAGCATTGCTCCTTCAGCTCTGTGCTTGTTTCTCTGAAGAACAATGTTTCCTTCCTTCCTCCCTCCTTCCCTCCTTCCCTCCCTCCCGCCCTCCTCCCTTCCTCCCTTCCTCCCTTCCTTCCGTCCTCCCTCCCTTCCTTCCTTCCTTCCTCCTTCCCTCCCTTCCTTCCCTCCCTCCCTCCCTCTCTTCCTTCCTCCTTCCCTCCCTTCCTTCCCTCCCTCCCTCTCTTCCTTCCTTTCTTCCTAACTTCCTTCCTCTTACTTTTCTCTTTCTTTTCTTTCTCCTTCCTTCCTTCCTCTTCCTTTTCTTTCTTTCTCTCTCTCTCCCTCTTTCTTTCTCCATCCTGTCTTTCCTTCTTTCCTCTCTTCCTTTCTTCCTATGGAATTGTGATGTAAAAAAGAAAATTTATTATAACAACATCATCTGTTCACATATAAAGACCACTTGTTTAGATGAAAATATTCACAAACATTAGGTTAAACCATAGAGAATTGCAGATACATGATGTTTTGATCACTTACAATGATAACATCATATGATTCAAACTAATGTAAGTAAGCAATATTTATTTGTTTATAAGACTACTTTATTAAATTAATGATTGAGCTGAAAATCTGAAACTTGGAATAAAACTGCCTTAGACTGTCATGTAAGTAGCATGTATGAGATTTGCTCTTGGAGAGCGAGTAGAGGTGGCTTTGGATACTGTACGCTGCAGGGTGAATGCATAATTCCTCAGAAATGAAGTTTCAGACGTGACTTCGGGCATAAAACTCAGCATGCATTTGAATTCAGGCTCTAAAGTGACAAAGGGGTTAATTCCTTAACATCGCTTAACATTCCTAGTCCTCACCCCTCATCAGGGCTGCCGCTTTGGCCTACACCAAGGCCTGGCTGAGACCATGTATGTAGAACTCCAGCTTTTTGCCTGCCTTGTAGCAGGAAGCCAGTACCTGTTGAGGACTCTGTAAGACAACAGCTTTTGTCCTTTGTAAGGATACAGGGAGAGGCATTGCAGTGTCTTTAGAAAGCTCCTACAAGGGAAAGGAAAATGGTCCCCAGCACCAGAGAGCCAAATGGGAGTCCAATCCCCTTGGTGATCAGACACTTAGAAGGATATGTCTTGAGCAGGTGGGCTGAGGCGTGAGGTTGCTAGAGTGCAAGGTCATTCCCAAGGATCTGCATGTCCTTCTTCTGCCATCTCCTCCTCTGGCGGTGTGCTGGACCTGGTGACCCACTTCTAGCAAAGAGAATATGACAAACGTAGTGGGAAGTCACCACTGAGATTACGTTGCAAGTGATGGGCATCCAATCTGCTCTTACTCACCCTCTTGTCTTCTCTCTTGGCTGAATTAAGTTGCCCCATAGAGAGTTCCCAGGGTAGGGATGCCTCACCGGTCAGCTGGTGAAGAACAGAGGTTTTCAGTTCCGCCACGCTGGAGGAACTGGGTCACAACTGCTGCCATTATGCGAGTGAGCTCTCCAGTGCATTCCTCTCCCACAGGTGACTGCACGTGCCCAGCATCCAGGCCACCGGGCCTGGAGGGACGCTGGGCCAGAGAACACAGCTAATCGGCACCCTGACTGCTGACCTGAAGAAGGGGTGTGATAAACACTGTTGTTTCCAGCCAATGTGCTTCGGGAAATTGGTCCTGGAGCTACAGAGACCCATGAAATGCACGTGTGGACACAGATGGTCCTTTTCCCCGACGTGAGGGCGGCGGCTGTGGACAGAGGCACCAGGGTGCAGAATGACTTGCACACTCTTCTGGCACAGAAGCTGCTCTGATGAGTGGCGCTTGTCGGGAGGACGGATTTCACCGAGGGAAGCTCCTGGGCCTGGGATTAAGCAAACACTGGCATTCAGCATGGCTGGTGTGGTGCCTCAAAAGCTTTGTAACCCCATTTCTCCCAGGGGGCGCTGCCCTCTGGGGCACATGTGGAAACTCACAGCTCTGGGGCAGAGTGAGGGCAGCAGAGTCTCCTCTTGGAAACGATGCCTCTAAGAGCATAATTCTCTCAAATCGGAGTAATTCTGCTTTCTGGTGTGCCAGCCGCCTCTGCTCTCCGAATGACAGACTGTCTAGAGTTTCCCTGCCTGGGCCTGCCTGGCTCCACAGGTCTGCCCTGGTGGCATCTGGGCTGGGCATCACATGCTGCGTTTGCTTCTCGTCGGAAAGTGTCTTCAGAGTCGGCGTGACCGGGCAGAGACAGCAGGGGTTTGGTGGCATCTGAGCTATAGGATGTGACCCTGGTCCCCACGGTTATGGACGAGACAGTCTGAGGGAATCTGCATATTTTTGTGAGCCCAGAGTCATCTCTGGCGAAGGGGTCGGCTATACTACTTCAGAGGGACATTCGAAAATGAAACACGACCCAGTCCGAGCACACGGCCCGGGATCCGGCCATTGTTCCTACCAACGACAACGTGGTTGCGACTGGTGTCTTTCTCCATGCAGAGCCCTGGGCTGCAAGTGGGGCCCTCCGCCCTCTGGAGCATGAACACCCCACTGATAGCCTGGCTCCCCACTTGGAACTGAGGCTCACGTGTCCAGGGGGACAGACTCACTGGGATGTCAGGCAGGAGGAGTCACCGGGAGACCGACTTGGCACATGACAGCACCTGGGGCAGAGCCCTGGCTGACACCAGCGCCTGGGGACAAGGCCGCGGAGGCGCTCAGACAGGGAGCCAGGTGGGCGCTCCTCCGGGGGGGCACTGGCACGGCCCGAGGCGCAGCCCGCCTGCAGGGGAGGGGGCTCTGCTCGCTGTCACCCCTGGTCAGAATGTCTGCCTCTCCCCGTCCTCAGGGACCCCCCACTGCAGCCTCCCTGGACGCCCCTGAAAGCACGTGGCACCACCGGGAAGGATAGGAGGCAGAGGCGGAGAAGCAAAGGAAAAAATGTCACCATGAGGGAAAGGGGCCATGTTTATTGTTTTGAAAACCACCTGCTTTGTAAGTGGCAGCGGTGGTGGCTTCTTTTCTGGATTCCCAGAGAGAACATTTTTGCACGCGGGAATGGGGCACAGGGTGGCCGCGGCCCTTGCCCTTCCTGTTCCCTGGCAGGTCCATCAGAGAGCCTGCAGCTGTCTTTCAAAGGGCCCAGCGCGGGTCCCCTCTGAGTGGCGGAATTTCTGGAAACGTGCAGCGCGCAGTCGGTGCCACTGGGGTGACAGGGCAGAGCCCCGCCGCCCGGCTGCCTCGATGACCGCCCACGCGGCAGACGCAGGCTCCGGCCCTGGAGACGGTGATGCGTGCCTGCAGCACACTGTTCCACTCCGATGGTATCCTAACTAGACAGCGTTCGCTTTAGCATAAAATCCATATGCCAGGCCTTTCTGGAGCGGAGGCCAGCCACAGCGCTGCCTCTGCGAGCATCAAGCTGCATTAGATTGATTTACGGAGATTAAAGGCTCTCCGGGCAGTCGGGGCCCCTCTCCAGCCTTGTGGTTGCTCCCAGGAGTTGTTTCACAGGCGTGGGGCAAACCGGAAACAAATGGGAGCCGGAAGAGGGCTCCAGTGACCCCCAGGGAGGCGCGCAGGCCGCTTGGGAGTTTACAGCAGCTTCCTCGAAGGTGGGGATGTGCGTTGACAGCCAGCCCGGCTCCTCCGTGGGTGGAGAGTCCTCCCTGCGTCCGTCCGGCCGGGTGACAAGACCCAACGAGGGCGTCCGATGTGTGCTCTCTGCTGTTTGGAATTTGAGTCAAATCTGTAATTTCCCCCCCCTGCATTTCCTCCGAGAAATTAGCTATTCTATTCACTGCATAAATTTTCAGGTTTTGCTAGCACGACACTCAGGGTGTTGAATTTTTTATGACAAAAATGCTGTAATAATTGTTGAACAGATGTAAGTGTTGGAGACTGGGCTCTGGCAGACCTCAGGAAACCTCCATTAGCAAGTTAACCCTGTCCTCACTTCTGTCTGCCCGCTGCCCGCCGGGAGGAGGAGGTGCAGGGAGCGGGCACGCGGCAAAGAAAGAATTTTCTGGAGAGGCGGGGAGAGCCCTGGGTGTGCTCCTCTGCCCAGCCCCGGGAGGAAGCACATCATGCCTGCTAACCCCGAAGCCACCGCCTTACCAGCTTGTCTAGCTGGCTGATGCATAAACTAATTGACACGGGGTGGGGGGCGGTGAGGGGGGCATTTGTCATTGGCGAAGGGGCATGGAACCTGTGAGGACAAACAACAGCCTCCCATGGGGAACAGGGAGGTGGCAGTCTCCCTTGGCTCTGGGCACCTGTGTAGGACGGGCGGCCTGGCCCCCCACTTACACCTCAAAGCCAAGTCACAGGAGCACCCTCTTTCCTGGCCACGGCAGGGAAGGCAGCCATGGGCACTGACCCGCAACGTGGTCCACTGAGTGATGAAAGTATGCAAATGTTCTGGAATCAAAGGTAAATCAAAAGGAAATGGCAGTCCCGGAGATGCGGTGGCGGTGACAGCCCATCAGCCGCCGAGCCACCCGACAGGCCTGGTGGCAGCGCGGCGTCTGCCAAGAGAACCGCCTGAGGAGGCTGCCACCGAGACAGATGTCACGGCGAGGGGGCCTGCCGGAGCAGGAAGTGGTATTGCGTGTGCCACTTAGGAGAATAATACCACTAATAAAAGCGGGAGTCGCGCGGGGACGGGGAGAGGCGGGGAGAGGCGGAGAGAGACAGCAAGACAGAGAAGGATGGAAGGGGGCGCGCAGGATCTGGTGAAGGAGGGATGGACGCACGTGGCCGTGTGCGTGCTTACATCTTCAGTCTCAGGGTCTAGTTTTCCTTAAGGGGCTTGTGGCATCTTGGGCCGCCTGTGCAGGAGACCTGTGTTTCTGAGTTCTGCTTTTCCAGGAGTAGAGAACTGGTTATGGGGAAAAGGGGTCCTTGCCTGGTTTCTAAAGGGCCTCCCACCTTTCCTACAAATGGATTTTTGTTTCCTTGCCAAGACAGGGTTCCCCAGCATGCAGACGGGACCCCCGACTGGCGTGGGAGGAGCAGCAGAGACGCAGGCAGGCGAGGGAGGCAGGGCCTGCGTTTGCCGTGACTGGTCTGAGGTCTCCGCTGGGGGATTGCAGCACAGACCTGAAAGTTACGAAGATGTGCACACCCCTCGTGCTGAATATCCCGGGGCCCCCACAGTCAGGCAGTAAGACTCTGAGATACGCCCCCATGTGATTTTCAATCTGGAATTCTTCCTTAGGTTGCTTCTGACATGGGGGAGCAGTCTCCTGCTTGACAGGGCTCTAAGTAGGTATTTGCTCTGCCTGTTGGGAACCATTCCCAGAAGGAGTGTGAAAAGGAAACTTTCTGGGCACCCCCGGGTGGCTCAGGAGGCTGAGATGCTGCCATATGGACCATGCAAAGCCCAAGGATCAGATTCGAGGCTGAGGGCCAGGAGAAAAGCAAAAATGCACAATTAAATAAAGATCGTCCTTCCTCTCAAACAAACAAAACTTTGATTTTCAAAAGTGCAAGATGATGATTAACTTTCCTCTAAGAAAGAGAAGCTCTTAGCCATAGTGTATTATTTGGCTACAAAATGCAACATACCGGTTTGACTGTAGAAAATCCACTTTTTAAAATTAAAAACCAAAAAGACCCCAGAAAAACCAACAACAACCATTTTAGAGTCAGGAAGCCAGAATGACAGTGTCCATGCACAATAACTGGGTGCTTGGAGGTGAGAAAACTTGGCATTTCTCTCCCTTCCCACCACCCTTTCCTGATGCTCACTCCAGGGCAGGGAATTTGTGGTGTCGCGGGGAGGCAGCTGGAGGTGTCTGCCCCTGCCTTGTGTTTGCCCACACTTCCAGGGGACCGTGCATCCTGGCTGGGTGGAAACTCTCCAGGTGGAGCTTGGGTTGAGTGCTGCGGAGGGAGGCCTGAGGAAGGGCCTAGCCTGGGGCGGAGTCAGGGAAGGGGCCTTGGGAAGAACCCCTGGGGGCAAAAGCAGCCCCGCTGAATTCACTGTCCTGAAGTGTGAGGGCCCTCCCCGAAGCAGGAAGCCACTGTTCACATTGTGGACTATGGGTGACTGCGTCACGAACAGCTAAGCGTCACAGAGTAATCGGTGCTTGTAACTGAGCCCACAGTATGGCCCCTATTTAGAACTCATTCACTCTTTCCTTAAGCATAATTATGTACCCCAAGTCATAAATCCTATGCAGTGGGGTCTGAACATTCACTACTAATACTGTCCCACTAAGCACTGTCATCTAAGGGAACTGGAGTTGTTCTGGTCCAACCTGACTTAGATATTCCTTCCTTTTCTTGCCAGTTTGCTGACCTGCTCCATTGTCGCGTCTCTCTCTCTCTCTCTCTCTCTCTCTCTCTCTCTCTCTCTCTCTCTTCCCCCATCTCTATCTGTGTCTTTGTGTCCCTGTCTTTATCTCTAGCATCCAATTCATCTCTATCACTTCTCTCTATCATCTATTTATCATATATTGATTTATGCATGAATAACATTTTTGTTTTTTTAATTTTGTATCAGGGTCTTCAATCACCAAAAGCAGAATATCCTCAATCTACAATTATTTAATTACGAGTTAAATGTTTTTTATTCAAATATCTATCTAGGAAGTTGCCGTCTTCTAACACCCACTATTTTGATTCATGTCTCACATTTTTAGGTTGCCATTTTTGTTTTTTAATTTAATGTCTTTCTATAGTAGACCACTTCAGGGTCTAGAACCAAGATCAGGTTTTAATAACAATAATAATGATAATAATAATAATAGTAATAGTAATGCCTTCATGTGAGGAAAGCAAAACCTATATCATCATCATCATCATTATTATTATCTCTCCCTTGAGTTCCAGCCTAGGCATCGTGTTGAGTTCTACACACATATTTGGTTCATGCTCTTCTTTCAGGCAGGTGCTATTAGTGATCTTACCCCCTCGTTTATCTGCATGACCCTCTCCCCCATTTTTGCTGCAGGTTGTACTCTGTTTTGCAATAACACCAAGGTGAGCAGCTGAAGATGCACTTTCCTAGGCTCCCTTGCTGCCGGATGGTTCAGGGAACACGAATCTGAGAAAATTTTTCCTTTCCTGCTGAGAGAAGACTGACATGGAGAGACAACCCTGCCCCTTCTTTCTGCCTTGAATGTGGCCATGATGCTTGAAGCTCCGCCCCATCTTGCAGTTATTAAATTATGAGCGAGTGGATGCCCCAGGGACAGCCAAGTGGAAGGAGAAGGCTCCTGGTTTTGTGTGGTAAAGTTATGCTGCTGCCCCAGCCTGAGACCTCCTACTTCAAGTCTCCTCACTTAAGAGAAATAAAACCCTCTTTGCTTCAGTACATATTAAACCAACTTTCCCATTAGCTGCAGATGGAAATATTTCAATCTGATTCCATCTTAATATTTCCCCTTTACATATGAGGGAAGTAAAAATTAAGGGAATGTGTTTAAGTGAGCAAGTAAAAGAGCTTAGAAAAAATTTACTTTCTCAGTGCTCCTGCCTGGCTTCAGGGCCCACATATTTGACTTCATTGGAGCAACTGAAAGATGCTCACAGCTTCTTAGACTCCCCTCTATGAACCCTACTTGGATTTGTGAGTCCTTCTATAAAAGAAATAAAGCAGAAACGTTGTTCAAGTCTGCTGGCATCTACTTTTAGTCTCTTGAAGACCTAAGTCATGTCTGACTCTTCTGTGCTCACAAAGCTGGAGAGGCCTCATGTTGGCATCTAGTCAATAGAGCAGGTTCCCCAGCCAGGTCATGTGCCAGACATGTGAGTGGTGCCATCTTGGATCCTTCAGACCAGTCCAACACCAGCTGAGGACCATGAGTGATCTCTGTCAAGATCACTGGAACAGAAGCATCACCCAGCCAAGGCCTATCCACATCCTGACAACAAAGATATCATTGCTGTTTTCACACACACAATTGTGGAATAGTTTGTTAAGCAGAAATGGATAGTGATGAATTATCATGAATAAGACTTTATAATCACCAAATGCCTGGAATCCTGTTGAAGTTGTCTCCTCCATGCTTTGCTTTGTCTGAATTGCTCTTGAATATCTCTGCAAAATCTTGGCCACAACTCATTACATTTTATTGTTCTAAACCTAGACTCCTGATTGGTGCCCTTTGCTTTACTGCCAATGGCCCCTGAGTGGGTTAAAAAGTATGTATATCCTCTGGTTCTTTGGTTGCAAGAGTAACTTTCAGATGCCTGATTTTCACAACATGGTAGACTTAGACAATGACCATAGGCTTCCTGCTGCACTCTTGGAAATTATGGGCCAATATAGCAATATTTGAAAATACATACATGAGTTTAAAAGAAAGGAAATATGTAGATGTTTTGAATGAAGTTCAATTTGATGACACTCTAATGTTATTCAGGGGTATTACTTATAGGTCCTTGGGATTGGTGATTTATCGCCTACACTGGGCTAGAAGGCATAGATTTGCGTCTATGTGTGGTGAGACATAACACAAGTCCCCGCTCTAGACCAGGGAGAAGCAGCAACAAAGAGGTACCTTTTACGAAGTTCTCTGAGTCGGAAAATAACAGTCTGTCATGAGATGTCAAGTTGCCAACCTGTATGATGCATGGGGGTAGGGTCTGAGTTGCGACATGAGAATCCCAGTCAAAAAAACAGAGGGGAGTATGGGTCCAGGGCCCCTGCAGAGGAAAATGCAGAACAGTTCTCTAGGAAGACATTCCAAAAGTTGGGCCACCTGGAACCCCCATAGATTTAAAAATAGAGCAAAACCAGACCAAATCTATGCTGTAGATAAAGTCAATCCAAATAACCAACCTCTGTTAGGAAGAAGACACTAGAAAGGAAAACAAGTAGATCCACCAAGCTGAGCAATGGGCACCTTGAGAAGCTGAAACAATGGAACTCTGAAATGGATGAAAATGTAAGTATATTGATTTATTGGCAAGGGTTAAAGAGGAAAAAAATACAGAAAATGACACAAATAATTAAAAAAAACGATTAACTTTCTGATGGATGCAAGTCAAAAATTAGTCCCTTATATAGAAAGGCCAGGAGTAGCATTAGTCTTTCTAAAGACAATTACTACAACCCTCCTCGGATTGTATTCTCTACTACTATAATGTACAATCACAAGGGAAAAGGGACAAAAGGCTCCATCCTAGGGAGAAAATCTCTCTCCATGTTTCTCAACTAAGCAACAAATTTGGACAAGCAAATAATATCAGGAAAGAGTTTTTAACTTGGCCCTGGGGTGGCCAGTGGAGGAGGAAGCTTGAGACAGAGACCTTACACAGAGCTCTCTGCCTCTGGGATGTACCCCTTTTGTCGGCTGGCTGCCTCCAGCTTGATGATGAACCAAGTGTCCAAGTAACTTTTAAAGCCAGACAAACCATCCAAGGCAGAAACCAGGATGCATGGCATGTGTCCATCCTGGGCTTGTTGGGTCTTGTCTGAGATGTCTTCTTGAGGAGGCGGTTCCCCGAGTTTATCTATATCTGACCTGAAGATGTTTTAGGCCGAAGCTAAAGCTGTCCTGGGCTCATACCCACCAGCGTTCACTGCATTCAGGACCTAGAGTTTGTCTTGCTTATGATAAGCTCTCCGGTGAAAATAAAGAAAAGCTAAGGCACTATCCTCATCCTTTGAGGAATCCATTGCATTAGAGACAAGAAAATGACAAAGAGAAAAAATAAGCTACTTTCATGTAGTGATCTCATATTGAAAGTTTCTTTTCTGAATAAATAAAGAGGGGCAGAGAACAGAGGAACATCGCAAGCCAGGATCAGTGGGGAGGGAGGAGGACAATTATTCCAGCTCCTTCTAAAATAGCATTTTTGCTGCCAGGAGCCTTGCTTTTATTCGCAAACTTGCTGAGCCGCCTAAATTCCTTGAGCTCTGTCTCCTTCTCAGAATGGTCACGTGGACGTCGCCTCTGCAAGCTGGTGGAGGACTGGAGTAGTTCCGAAGGGTCTGGGAGTTTTTAGACAGGTTGTGTTAACAAGCAGTTGCTGCGCCTGGGCCCCTCGCACTCCAGAAACTTCCCACGTGAGACATGAGCCTCCTGTTGCAATTTTTTGAGAGAATACAGATATTTTTCAATGGCATTATGACTTTTTAGAAGCATGAAAGTAGTTTAAAGACATAGTTAATACAACACCTACTGGGTCAAACACAACATATCTGCCCATCAAGCTGGACAGACGTGACACCTTTGGTAGAGACCCGTCAAAGAAGCCAGCAAACGCAAACCCTGAAACAGCTTATGCTTTTTGGTGTCAGTGTTGTTGCTGGACACATGGTTGTGTTGATTTCAAGTGCTATTTGTGGGCAGCTCGCTGAAAACTACACACAAGGTCAATGAGGAACGGTGGCATGAAAATGTCCACAGGTATTTCAGAATGTGTCAGTGAGTGTGTGTGTCAGTGAGTGTGTGTGTGTCAGTGAGTGTGTGTGTCAGTGAGTGAGTGTGTGTCAGTGTGTGTGTCAGTGAGTGTGTGTGTCAGTGTTTGTGTGTGTGTGTCAGTGAGTGTGTGTCAGTGTGTGTGTGTGGTGAGTGTGTGTGTGTGTAGTGCGCACACGTGGGTGTCCATGGATGCTTACAGTTGAACTTGGATGTTCTCGAGAGTCACAAGTGCTTGGCAATTTCCGGGTAAGCATTCATCTCCCGCAGGTTCATAGGCAGGTGTTAGACACGGGTGGAAGACAGCGTTGGATGTGGACTATCTAAGACCTTCAGGAGGTGCCTTCAGGTGGACTAGATCAGGGGTCGGCAAGCAATGCCCCACTTGCCTTTGACGACTAGTGCTGCTGGAAGCCAGCCACACTGCATTCAAGAATTCCTGTATCGTCTGTGGCAGCCTTCACGTGGCCATAGCACCAACTGTGTGGCCTGCAGAAGCTCTGCTGTGGAAGGTCACTCACTCTGGAGCTGAGAGCTGCACCCGGCCCCCGTCCATCTCTTCTTGTGAGGCCCAAACACGTGTCTCCTTTGGCCTCTGGGTTGGCTTGTTTTGGGTCAAGTAGGTACTACAGTTCATTCAGTTGCTGTCTCTGCCATGGCCTTCATTCCAAGACCATAGAATTGAATCAATTTCCTCTGGACCTTGTCAATCCTGCACCAGGCCTCACCTCAACTAACTGACACCATCAAGATTTCTCAGTAGGTATTATCACTCCTCATTTATAGGTAGAGAAACGCAGACCTTCTGAGACTTCCAGTTTGAATGAGTGGTGAAGTCTCGGTGAGGGTGCCTCCTAGGATCTCTCTGAATTCCAGCTTTGCTTTTTCCTACTTTGTTCCCAGTGTCTTGGCAGAATCCTGTGACTTGGACCTGATTGGGTGGATGGATCACGTCAGGCAGGGGGACAGAGGGTGGGAGAACAAGCCAGATGAGAAAGGCCCCTGGAGTCAAAGGCACAGGGCTGGGAGGAGAAGGGCAGGTGGACAGTGGGCTTGGTGACTTTGGTCCACGCGAGGATGCATGATGGACCAGGCCGGCCAGCAACCCTGTGGCGGGTGTCAGAGCCCTGAGGACCAGCATGGGCAGCATTTTCTGGATTCTGTGGTCCACACCCGCCACTCATTTGCCTCTAGTAGATTCAGCAGAAAGAGGAAAAGTAAGAATCAGCAGGCTTTGCTGGTGTGAGAGAGTGTGCCCTTGGCCACGGGTGAGCGATGAGCTTACAGCCTAGCCTGGAGCGGCACACGGCCTTTAAACGCGTTATTCCAGCCGGGGGAAACCGTTTGCAAAAGACGCTTTCTACACGGGCCTTGGATACTCTGAAGAGATTTGCTGATGGGACAATTATTTGCACTATTTATATTCAAATGTTCTTTTTAAAAAATGCAGCATCCAAATTTACCAATAGTAACTGTGTGCAAATCAGGAAATTGATCTCCTTTTTATAGGCTAAAAATCAAATTACACTTTGCATTTTTCTCGCTTGCAGAATATTAGATTGCAGTGTCTAAATAACTAGTGTTTATGAAAAAGGTGAATTTTAAGAACAAATTTTAAAACTGCATAAGCAGTTTAATGGGTGTTTTTAGAAGCTGAAATGATCTGCCTTCACGTGTTTCTATTAAACGGGTACTCACAGCCCTGCCTCTGTGCGCAACAGACCCTGAAAAGCATCTGGGCTCAAGGTGCTGATGAATCCTGTGGATGACAGGACTGCGGATCACAGTCTAAGATAAATAAATAAGTAAGAAAGTTTGATTGTGTCCCTGTGCTTTCATTATCAGAGCCGACCCACTTGTTTTCTGACCTGTAATCCCTGATCTGATTGAGTTCTCAATATTTTGCAATTCACAGATTCTATTCCCATTTACACACACGTTTGTAGCTGTCACATGGTGTTCAGTGTTCTTAATGAGCTGTTAACAAGCTGTCAATTACCTTTGCAAATCAGGGAGGCCGCCATGGAGAGGTGGCTGTGTGTGTGTGTGTGTGTGTGTGTGTGTGGAGTGAGAGTGCTACCTTGGAGGCTAGGAGATCAATCATTCCTGCTTTATTAGCCATCTTTACCCATGTGTCTCTTGTCATGTCTGGGTCTTTTTTCATTATAATACCTACCACATAAGAAGAGTCCTCTGGGAATTGCAAAGGTGCTTAGAAAGGAGCTTACCTAAATCTTTTATAACTTTCAACTTGGCTTACAGACTGTCTTGGGTGTAGGCTTACGTTCCATCACTCCTCTGTGAAGCAGAGAGGTTCTCTGCTGTTCCTGTGCTGATGTGAAGAGACCCTGTCTAGCTCTGGCTCTGGGGCACTGAATGGGATTCTTCCATGTCTCCTCTGTAGCAAAGGCCTTTCCCTTCTCTGCCTGGTGAACTCCTCAACACAGGGATGTGGGGGCCACACATAAATCAAGCTCTGTGCTAGGAAGGACACAGGTGAGCCTTTCTAATCCACCAAGTTTGCTGACCCCATGTTCCAGGCACTGTGGATTCCAATCTGAAGAAAACCAAGATAGCAGCCTCCGGGTACTGCCATTCTGGTGGAGAAGACAGACAGTGTCAACCACAGAAACAGGAAATGACATAGGAGTATGACGAGATGCTGTGGAAAAGAAAAAAAGGAGAAAGATCTGGAGTGGTTGGAGGTAGAAGCAGTTGCAAACTAAATAGAAGGGGCAGGAGAGGCCTGGAGAAGGATTTAGATGTGAGGGAAGACTTGAAAGAAGTGGTGCTGTTGGCCACAGGGATTCCTAGGGGATAGCATACCTCAAAGAGTCAACTTCAAATGCAACTAACCTAAGATGAAAGCAGGTTCCAGGACAATGAGGCAGTGGGGGCAAGAGCTGTGCTGAGCAGGGTCAGACCACATGGGAAAGTCACATGGATCTCAGTGTTGTTATTATTGAACTTTGATCAGAAAGACTTTCCATTTAAAGAAGAGTTGCAAAAAGGGCATTAACACCCTGGGACCATCTCCCCGTCTAGAGCCTCCTCCAATGTTACCCTCTCACAACCACAGAGCAGAGAGCAAACCAAGAGACAGGCTTTGGTGCTGAGCAGTTCTATTAACTAAACTACAGATTTTATTTGGATTTCTCCAGTTTTTTTCTTCTTTTTCAGCACTGGGATTCATCTGTTCAGCATCTCCTCATTCTTCTCTAATCCATTCTTGACTTTCCTTGACATTTTGGAAAAGCAGTCAGGTTTTTTGTAGACTGTACCTCGATTTGGGTTCTTTCACATCTTCTCACAGATAACCCAAAGGTGTAGAAGATTTGGGGGAAGAACACCACAGAACCAGTGTGCTCTTCTTGTCCTATCAGGTCATGACACATGATTTACCTCTGGTGATGTTGACCTTGATTGCTGGGGTAAGGTGTTTCTCCTCCATAAAGTCCTTTTTTTCAGTTTTCCACACACTATTCATTGGAATCAAGTCACTGGGTCCAATTCACATCCAGCAGAACTCTGCCTCCCAGAGGGAGGGGGTATCAAAGAACTTGTAATCATCCATTAAAACCACCACAGTAATGAAGATATTGAGGGAATCAGATACTTTGAGATTATGAAAATATTCTTGACTTCTTAAAGCTTTGCCCACTCATGTTAGCATTCATCGGTAGACCTGGCCAGTGGAATTTATGAGTATGATGTTCTCATGGTGGTTTTCACATTCCCTTATTCATTCATTACCAGACATTGAGCAAGAGTGACATCTTCAATTTCCCTTTGACAAGAGATTCCAGGGTTCATGGATGGAAACACGAAGCTGGTTAGGAGGCCACTGCGACTCCATGACTCAGGAAAGGGGTGATGGAATTTGGACCACGGCAGAGGTAGTGTTTATGGGCTGATATGGTTGGATTCAGGACAGAAGTGGGAAAGAGGCAACAGGATTTCTTAGCATATTTGTGGTGGAGCTTCTGGAAACATGAAATGTTGTCTATAGAGGGGGTGACTGGGCATGTAGCAGGTTGGCCAGGCTGCTGGGTGACGGGAAAGCCCTTGGATAGCTCAATAGAGATGTTGAATCAATAACCAGATACTCAAGTTGGAAATTTAGGAGAGAGGGCCCTTCAATTACCTTTAGCAGTTCTTCAAGTCAGATTTGAGAATTCTTCATAGTGTGTGCTCAATAAATGCTCTTGTTTTAATGGGTAAGAGATGATTCATGAACTCAGAGAAGATACAAGCAACATGTATACCTAGAAAAGAATGAGGGAAATAATTCTTCAAACAACATATCTTTATCTTTAGAAAGACAAAACCAATGATGAAAGTTGGCCAAATACATGAAGGTGATCTGCAGGAGAGTCGAGAAACATTTGAAAAGTTGTTGACAGGGAATCAAAAATGCACATTAATGCAACAGCCAGACACCACCTTATAGACATCAGATTGTGAAAAACACGAAAAGTTCTGATGGAATCAAGTGCTGGAGAGAGCCTGGTGCTCACGATGAGCAGAGCAGAGAAGCCTGGGAAAGGAAAGGAGATTGCGGTTGTGAACGCAGACTCTCAGCCTTGCTCTGGGACTGCTCCTGGGAGGGTTCTTCACAAAGACTAAATGCGAAGGGACCTCCACCCAGGTTCTTCTGATCCCTGGCGAGAGAAGATTCAAGGAGAAATGGGCACCAGATTACAAAGCTTATAAGAAGAGGAAAGCACATACTCAGGGGTGTGCCTGTACTCTAGAATCTAGAGTCGCCAGGTTGGACTCTGGGGAGGGTTTCCCTCAACGCCCGCACTTGCAAGATGGTGTATAAACCAGGTCCGGAGAAGACGTCTTCAGGATCGAGGTGAGCCCCGATGCAGTCGGAGGACAGTTAGAGAGTGTGTGTACTTGTGTGTACATATACACACATGCATCTATATATACACACATGTATGTATACATGTATACACAATATAGATGAATATAGATGCATATCTGCATATTTACACACATACATATATAGTATATATGCATATATATCGTGTGTATATATACATAATTTATTGGTAAGAAACAGTGCATGTGTACACCTGGTCAGGCTCCAAGGTAGAGTCAGGCGGGAATCTAGAGACCGCTAGTCTTACGGAATTGCTGGGGAGTGATTGTGTCCAATTCATTAATATTCATGAGATTCCTATGAAGGGTGGGGTTTCCTTGGCAAGGGGAGGTCTTTGCTCTTTAGAGGAGACCATGTGTGAAATTTCCCCTTTCAGCTGCTGCGTCTGCTCCAAGATCACTCCTGGCTCTATCTCCCTTAGTGTGCAATCCTAGAGCAGCTACTGGGGCTCTGAACCTCAGTCTTCTCATCTGTGAACTGGGGATAACACTATCAGCTAAGGACACTATGAATGAATCGATATAAAACTGTTAGAAAAGTCCTTGGCAAGTCGGAAGGGCTCATTAGGGGTCAACTATCACTCATGTTGGTCATAAGTAAAGACTCTGATCCCTAGAAACCAACTCTTCTACTTCTAGAAATAAAACCCAAGAAAATGCACCTAATGGGACAGCTTCAAACAATGTTCACAGCAGCATTGCTTATAACATAAAAACAAAAAAACAAAAAAACAAAAAAACGGAAACCACCTGCATGCTCATTCTCAGGATGAGGGAAAAGCACATTGCTGTATATGTTACAATGGAATATTATAGTGCCACAAAAAGGTATACATCGAGTCAAACAAGCCAATTGCAGAATACGTATATTCTTTATTCAGTCTCTTCAGTGCTGATCTGTTGGGCGTCTACAAGAAAAACCTGACTTCTCACACAGATCTAGTTGGAAAAGGGAGAAGTCATTTTCCCAGATAATTCTGGATAATCAAGTCTGACTGCACACTGCAATTTGGAAAGTTGTAATTTCTTGACGGTTAGTTGTCATGTGAAATCTGAGGTCATGTCGGTAGGTTATTTAGACCTCGTTTTAGTGAAATTCAGGATGATTCTTGAACTTTGAAGGGAACTGATAGCAGAGATATGTGTGATTTTGTGACATTCTATAGATGGTGTTTGGGAAAAATTAGTTCGCTGAGTTATGCAAATGTTAAAAAGGTTGATACATTTAACTTCAAAATACTTTAAATATAACATAAGTAATGCCACTGGAGATCTCATCAGAAAATTCTATAAATATAGAGAAGCTGTCAGGCTGAGAGTGGTCGATAGACATTCTCTGCTTTTTTAAACATAAATCCTCATATGGTTAGGATTTCTTCTTCTTCTTCCTTTTTTTTTTTTTTTTTTTTTTTTGTGAGAAAAGTGTCCACTAAATACTCAAGTCTGAGTAACCACTCTCTTTCTGTGACTTGTTCTTAAAAGCTGTTGTCAGGAAAAAGTGACGAGGTAACTGGCAATTGAAGCAATCCCGTGTTTTCTCAAGATGAGCCCCTCTTGGAGGGGACAGCAGAGCAGCTGTGTGTATTTCCCGTTTTTTTTTTTTTTCACAGAATATCAAAAAGAGGTGATCACGAGTGTCAAGACATACTAAAACTGATCATTTTTGCTGCATCAGCCAGGACATTCCTCAGAGAAATTGGCCTTGTGTTTTAACAGAGAGTGCTGGTGGTGAAGTGACCACTAAGTCCAGCACCGTCAGCATCCACGCCAGTCAAGTGCAGAGGCAGCCGATGCCTCCTATCAGCATGGCGATAGTCGGGCTTTGCAGACACCTTGATTGCATCTTGATCTCAGATAACTCTTTGTGAATTGTTGCTCTAACACAAGGCCAGACATGTTCGTGGGTTGGTTTACTTACTATCCTCACCTGCGCTTCTCAAAGAATTGCTTCAGCTTTCGGTTTCTGATGTGCATCAGGCCAAATTTCTCTTCTTCCTCGAAACTTTGCCACTACTTGTTCAGGAAAGGGTGAGTCCTTGGCTTGAGAGTGTCTGATCATTGCCAGGTGGGTAGCTGTCAGTTTCTCTTTCTGGAGCGTTTAGGTCACAGAGATGTACCTCGTCAGGCAGTCTCCCTCTCATCTCAATCATTCTTTCTCTGGAAGTAAGTATATTTCCATATACTGCAAATGGGGGGTCATGTTAAATGAAAGCCATGGTTTTCTACCTAAATGCTGATAAGGAAGTTAGAATGTCTTCTTCTTGATAAAAGCTTGGGGATGCAGTCCTGGATGGAGAGAGGGAAAGAGAGCTCATGGAGTGTCATGGAGAATAGATTAGATTAGTTTAGATTAGATTAGGTGGATGGATGGATGAAGAGAAATAGAAATGGGAATCAAGAAACAGGTGAGAGAGAGAGGATTGTCTTTCAATAAAGACCCTTTGATTCATGCTAATTTGATTACTTTCCTAACAACATAGAACATGACAAAGGCTCTAGCGGGGAGTCACAGGGAATAGGGAATTATAAACTTGAAGGATTTAATTGTGAGAATGCACCAGGATTCCTAAAAACCTCAATAGACATTCACTTGAAACAAAAACTCCAGAACTTTGGATGGTACAGAAACTTTAGGTCTGTATTGCTTTTCATCCACCTCCAGAGGTCATTTGTGTTAGAAATGTTTTTAAAGTCGGAGTCCCCTGTCAGCTCTGACCTTGACTGCAGACAACACTGACAGCTGTGGGAAGTGGCTCGGAGCCCAGGGTCAGGCTCCGTGACTCTGTCGTGTGTCTGCTCTCTTGAGAGCTCTTTTTGTACGATCCCCAGCAGATTGGCTGCTGATCACCTCATGGCATCTCCATGGACAGAATCATTTCTGGCTTTGTTTTCTATTTTCTGTTTGTACATAAGATCATCTTTTTTTTTTTTTTTTTTTTCCATCTGCAAACTCTAGGGGGTACATTTTGAACATGGTGCTTGGAGGTTTAGCCAGGGGACTCTCATTACTGTTAATGGGAATGATTGCACTCAGTTCAGAGCTCAGGAACATTCACGCCCTGGATGATGGTGCTTTGTGGTTGTGTTTTTAATTGTCTTTACAAAGAAAGCTGACATACCGACAACAGTAGATCCCAGGAAGATGGCATTTTAGAAAATGGATGAGAGTGAGTCTGTCCTTGGGTCCCAGACCAATGCTGACGTTGGAGGCAGGGACAAGGTCTCTCGGCATCTTTTCTTTATTGCGGCAACTTGCATGCAAATAAAACATGTAACACTTACGTGTGCAGCCAGCGGCTAAGACATACTCAGCAATCATGCACCGCCCTGCCGCTCACCTCCAGAACTCGTCTATCTTCCCAAACTGGGAACTCCATGCTCTTAAATGCTAATTCCCCACCTCTCTCTGACTCACCTAACGGCCAAATTCACTGTCTCGATAAATTGGACTTTGAGGAACCTCACAGAGTAGGAGGAATCCTGCAGCCTTTGTGGCAAGCAGAAGGTCCTCCCTTTTTGAAGGCCGAGTAATATTCCTGTGTGTGGAGGCACCCCGATTCACTTATCCAGTCTGTCGTCAAGCTCATGTGGTTTGTTCCCGCCTTTTAGTTTCTATGAATAATGCTTTCTGAACATGGGGTTACCCACACCCGCTTGAGTTCCTGATTTCTTGTTGCTATTGTCATATACCCAGGAGTGGGATTGCTGGATCATATGCTCCCTCTGTCTGTTTATTCTCTCTCTTTCTCTCTGTGTCTCTCTCTCTCGGTGTCTCTTTCTCTGTCTTTCTCTCCTCTCTCTCTCTCTCACTTTCCCTATCTATCTATTTTGATCATCTATCCATCATCTATCATTATCTACCTACCATCTCTCTCTCTATCATCTATCAGTCTCTATCCATCATCCATCATCTATCTATATATCATCTATTTATTTCTATGTATCATCTATCTATTATCTATCATCTATTTATCTGTCATCTGTCTATTATATCTCTAACTTGATCCATCATCTATCATCTATCTACCTATCATCTCTCTCTCTCTCTCCTCTATCTCTTTCTCCACCATCTCTCTCTACAAATCGCCACACTCAACATAGCAGATGCACCATTTTACATTTACAGCAATGCTGGTGTTTCTGTTGTTGCTGCTTTGGGGGTGGGGAGAGGAGTTTGTTTTTTGTTTTGTTTTGCTACCTAAAGAGTGTGAAATTCATTTGCATCTTGATAAATACCAGCAAAATTATGTATTCTTGCACCCACTTATTTTTTTCTTTCCTAACTCCATTTTCCTCAAGGTGTAAATCTCAGAGAGTTTTCCCTAAGCCCTCAAATCGTTGCCTGTCCCCACAGGCAGCACCACACACTCTGCTGCAGGGCCTGGATGCGCAGCCCCCTTGCTCATCCGCAGCCCCTCCCGAAGGCCCTCCGTCCTCTGCTCCAGGCGGGTGTGCCCCGCCCCGCCCCATGCACATCCAACACCTCATGAATGCTCCCCACACACTTACCATGAACTTCAACCAACTCCGTTCTGCAGGCAAGTGTGTCCAAGGAGGAAGGCCGCACAGGTTTACCGCCAGGGCGATGCTCAACATTCTGGGCACGCAGTAGCAAAATAACACGTCTGTAAACTCAGAGATGGCAAAAGCAAATTGACTAAATTATTAGTGTCATTTTGATTTCAGAAAGTGCTGCTTCCTTACACATACGCCGATACACAGGCAGCCCATCACAGTTAATATTCATAACGTGATTATCTTTCAATGAAAGTATTAGGGAAACACAAACTAATAATAATGGTAGCGTGCAGGGGGCGGCCTCCGGGGTCCCCTGGGGACATGCACTGGGGCGTTCGCCGAGGACCCGGGCTCTCTAAGCCCAGAAGGCTCCGACGCCCAGCTTCAGAGAGACCCTCCATGAGCTGCTTGAAGATCAGGAGTCCCTGGCATTTCCTGACTACTGATTACTTAGAAGGCACTTTGGAGACTGCAGATGGCTTGCTCGCCCAGGGGAATCATATCCACATGCGATGAAGAAGGTAGAGCTGGGTAAGGAAGGTTAGAGGGGCTCCTAGTTTTCCTTGGATTCTTGTCAGCTGAAGCCACAGCTGAAGCCTCTCTTCTTTCCTTCTTGTCTTGCTTGGATGTGTGCTCTCCAGTCATCTGCAAATCCCTAAGGAAGGGAGAGACCAGCACGTGCAGAGGGGTGAGTCTCCACAGGCCAGAGGGAAGGTGATGACATGATCTCGGAGGAGGGGAAAACGGGAGCATTGAAGACCTCAGCACTGAGAAGACAGGTCCCAGGTCATGGATCGCCTTGCCTTCCTTTGATAGAGGATGACGTGCCTTCTGAAGGGAAAGGGGTGTCAGGAGGGCCAAGGACCATTCGCTGGTCACTGAATAACTGGAACTAGAGCCCAGTGCTTCCGTGACTTGTGGGGTCCAGGCTGGAAGACAAGTTTGGGTCTAAACTCAGACACACGCTCAAAAACGGGGCAGGATGACCCAAGTGGATGAGAGCAGGGAAGCTGCTAACGGGCTGCTTCCTGTGACCCAGTCCTGCAGATGGGCCCGTGGACACGCCAGTCAGAACGGCGGGCACACTGTGGGGCCCGGGGCACTTGTAGGGGAAGCTCGGCGGCAGCGTCACTTCAAGTCTCCTTGGTGATCAGAGGAAATGTGGAAACACGCCGATAGGTGTAGCCACGACTCCGCCGGCCAGAGAGAGCACTGCTCATGCTTTCATAGAGGAAGGGGCACATCGGCGGGAAGGTGACCCGGGTCCCCAGCGGTCCTGGGCCCCCAAAGTCTCTCACGGGGAAACGCTCCAGCTGTCACTTCTGTCTCACTTCGGGGGAGCCCACCATGTATGAGAAAGCTGGACTCGCACCCTGTGTGAGAAAAGTGAGTCTCTGTCTTTCCTCTCTGAGACTTTCTGGGCAAGCGGCAGCAAGTCCTTTTAAATGCACTTCAGCCAGAGGGCTGAGGCTTCTGGCTTCAGGTATAGTGGGAACCAGGTGCTAGAGTGAGAATCCTGGGGAGGCGTCTCCTCTCCTAGCGGTGCTTTCCTCAGATTGGCCTTGTTGGCTGCAGGTGCATGTTGGAGAGGCTCCAGCCAGCCTCTCGGAGCTTACATCGGACAGGTAGGCCTCACCGGTGTCAGGGACGCATCCCAGTGGTTGGCACTCATGGTGCCCAGCACCGGTCCTTTTTTTGACCATGTCCTGAAATTCTCAGCTCCAGCCTGAAAGGTAAGATCTAGCCTTTCTCCCGTTTTAGTGGCAAAGGCAGTGAGGCTTGAGGGAATTAGCTGACAGGCAGCCCTGACTTTCTCTGACTGCCCCTGTGTGACAGAGCTCTGGTCTGCAGTCCTCCCTTCCTTCTCTTGTCACTAGGGCTGTGTCAGGTTTCCTGAGTTCGAGACCTGTCTGCGAGCTGTCCCTAATTCCACTGCCTTTCCTCTGTCTCCAGATCTTCTCGTCCTTTTCAGCCATAGTGGTTCGTGCCCAACATCTGGAAGCTTCCCCGATACCAGGGGGAACCTGAGCTCCCATAACCTCCCATAATCTACATTCGAAGCTCCTCTCAGAATCACGCATTTCCTTCTGTGAAGTAATGCTTAGATGTCATCTCTCCCGCTCAGGGGGAAGCTTCTGGAGGGTATGGGCAGGCGCCCGGACGCAAGGTACAGGCGCGGATGAGGACATCTAGGAGCCGAGGGTGATGAAAGGTGAAAGCTGGGAGTGAATGGAGGTGGTATAGACACCTCAGTAAACTGTAAACTTAAAAGATGTTATCTTATTTCAACGACTATCTCCTGCCATTTTCCATAGGAAGTAAATAAGGTGATGAGAAGTGAGAAGACTTTCCAAGCTGTTAACGAAGACCCTGGCTCCATTTCTAAAGCCTCTGCTTTCCA
The DNA here is from genome assembly GCA_004363575.1 of Solenodon paradoxus. Taxonomy (NCBI): domain Eukaryota; kingdom Metazoa; phylum Chordata; class Mammalia; order Eulipotyphla; family Solenodontidae; genus Solenodon; species Solenodon paradoxus. The sequence continues at coordinate 31,507 of RJWH01003872.1, read as the reverse complement.
CCAGCCTCTTCCTGCTCCAACCAAATCTTCCAGTAACCTGATTTGTCAGGTAAGAAAATAAATAGACCAAGAGGCTGACTGTCGAATGTCACAGCGTCACTAGTGAAGGACAATAAGGAGTTCGGATTTAGATTTGTCTGGAGCAAAAATTCTTCTTCTGCTTCTCCTGCTTCTGCTGTTTCCTCCTCCTCCCTCTTCCTCCTCCTCCTTGCTCCTCCTCGTCTTCTTCTCCTCTGCCTCCTCCTCCTCTTTCTCCTTTTCCTCCCTCCTCTTCCTCATCCTTCCTCTTCCTCCTCCTCCCTCTGCCTCTTCCTTCTCCACTTCCTCTTTCTCCTCCTCCCATTCCTCTTCCTCCTGCTCCTTTCTTCCTTCTCTTCCTCCTCCTTTTCTTCCTTCTCCTTCTCCCGCTTCACCATACTGTACTGTGAGATGCACATTTGGGAATACAAGTAGCACCTTTTAACTCCAAGTTCACTCTCTTTGACAGTATTTGACTCTCAAGCCACCAGGGTGCAGACCTCTGTCTATTAACTCATTTTATATAGCATTTCTCAGATTACTGGGGGCCATTTGAGTTTCATAAATTCTTTTTATTGGTAAAGGTTATAATAAAGAAAAATCTTTATTATAGAGAAATAAATGGTAGTTGTGAAACACTTCGGATGTAAAAGAGGTGATAAAGGTGACGCAGCCAGTTCGGATGTGTTCCTGCTGAGAAGAAGGGCAGTGGGGAAGGCCAGCCCGGAGAGCTCATCATTCTTCTTGTTTTGACCCACTGGTCTCTGCTACTTGTTGACTTTCTAATTGAAAAAAGTGGCACCAAATATTTTTGTTGTCCCTCAGCACGATGCCGTGGGGTCAGTGGGGCAGAAGTGGCAGAGGCAGGGTCTGTGCCGGGGTGGTGGAACACTGAGGTCAGCAGAGTTTCACCTTCCTCTGACCGGGCCTGAGGCAGTGCCATGTGCTTCTCTGACCCTCTGTGCTATGTGATTCTTTTTTTCACTATCACCATTGAATCATTTTGTTTGCTTACCATTTTTATTGTGTCTCCCCTATGAACTGTCTGTGAACCCATACTTCTTGGATGTTGTAATCAGAGGAGGTGTGTCCCCAACTCCAGGAATGTTACTTGGTAACTGGCAGCCGGTGAGAGAAAGATGGACCATCGTTGAAGCAGCACAGACATGAAAGTCATTTCAGGGAGCCTGCGGCCAAGCATATTGAGACTGGCTTATTTTTAATTCAATCTGATTTTGTCACAACTACTGGGAGCTGGACTTGGAAGTTAGAATGAAGAGTCCTCCAGGTGATAAAACAGAACATCCCAGACCAGGAGTTGCCATGAAGGAAGGAAACACCACCCTTTCCTGATCTTGTCATGGCTTTGAAAGGCCTTCTCAGAGAGTTTGGAACTAGTCATCTAGTGATTAGATCAGGCTTGTGAGAAACTGGTGAGTGAGCATTGACTATCGGATGATTGAAAGTGGATGCTTACTCCTCTGGAAGGATTCCAATCAGGAAGGAACACCTCCTCCAGTCAACAGAAATTGCTCTGACAATCAATGGTTTGCACTGAGTTGAAATCCCCAAGTCAAGTCTTTTGGGAGCCATCAATGGAATTGCCTTTTTCAAAGTCAATAGGAAAATGATGTGCAAAGTTAGTCAATGGGAAAAGTTCCCAACTTCCCTCAGTAAACTCTTCCTTTTTGACAATGTATGGACTGGGATGAAGCACAGGTTCCCCAACAGGAACAGCGCTCAGAGAGACTCGCTGCACCCTCTCCCACCTCTCTCCCACCTGTGAGGTCTCTCAGTTTTCACTGGCAGATTGCTGGTCTTTAACAGACAGCGCGGAAGGGATGAGACGGTGTGTATGATGTAGAGCAGGTCGAGTTTCTTTCATTTACCTGTAATCACTTAAAGAGAGAGAAAGGAGAGCACACCCCCAAACCACCTCTCATGGTCCCTGATTTCATCAGTCCCTGCTTATAATCAATGACGTTCCTGAAGAGACGTTGAGCTCTTACGACTGTGTTTAAAGACCTACAATCAGAGCGAGAGCTTCTTGATGAGCTTGATATTCAGCGGATCCGGATGACTCTCCTTGGGCTAATTAGGGCTGGATGAGCTTGGGCAATGAAGAGAGTGATTGGGATGTAGCCAAACTATCACCCCTTAGGTGCCTTTGAGCTCTGACATTTGCCGGCCACTCCCGACCTGGGAGAAGCTTGGGGGAGATGCTGTGGCCTGGGGAGAAGTCAGCAGTCATGTGTAAGTGGTCCAGATGGCAACACGTGGTGGCCCGGTGTCTGAGAGTGCAGCTTTCACTCCACTGCAGAGTCTTCTGAGCTGCTTAGTGACCATGGTCACGCCCTACCTCTCTTACCCTGGTGCCCCAGGGGACAGCGAGGACAAAGTCCTGTCCCTACCACTTACCAGCTGAGTAACTGTGAGCGATAATGAGGACATGAAAGTGGTAAACATTATAATAGTAGCACGATATTGACAGATAATTTATACGGAGCACTGGCTCCGTATAAACCATTGTCTCATGCATTTACTTCAGGAATCCTCAAAACGTTAGTCTCGATTACAATCTGTGGCCCCATTTTATGTACAAGGAAACAGAGGTACACACAAGTCTGTAACAAGTTCAGGGACTCTGATGCTGAAGTCCCAGGTCACCGCCACCACGGAACCCAGGTTGTCCTCTTTCTGGGTCCTGCGTCCACCTCCTGCCTTCAGAGCCGGGACGGTGAGGCCCGAGTAAGTGTGCTGATGTGTAAGTCAGGACAGCCCTGCTTGTTCTCACTGGGGTGTCAGACTGAGAACCTGTGATCCCCACCCCAACCTCTGTCCCAGTACCAGAAACAGTACGAAAATACAGCCCACGGAAGGACAGGCCAGCAGTGGCCTTCTGATACATTAAGGAGAATATGATCATTGCAACCTTTCAAGGAACCGGCACTGGGCTGAGGTGATTATCTCCTAGCTCAAAACAGTCTCATGAAGCCGTGACAGCCAGTTTGGCATGAACAGATCCAATACTGCATTGACACGAATTTTGTCTTTTTGTCCCCTGGGTATATTTGTCTCTGTAGCCTTGCACGTTCCCACTGATTGCTCTGACATTCTGGCATTTTTGCACTTTGACTTTCTTCCCTGAAGGGCAATGAACTTTTCTTCATCATGCTCCCGTCTCACTGTGACCCCCAACAACTCAGCATGGGGTGCCTGGAACAGAGCAGGATCACTTTCTGTCTGGTTTGAATTTTCCTTAGTTGGTCTCAGTATTTTTTCATCTGGCAGTTTATTGGACTCGCATCTTGAATTACGAAGCTCTGAGCTCACTTCTCATCATCGGGGTAGGAACTCTTTATTGTAACGTGTACATGGCCCGAGTCAGTTTTCATGACGTGATGATTGCCACGCTGGGATCCCTGTTAGTCAGGATGAGCTAGAGTATGGTGTTGTCAGAAATACTCTCTAAATCTGACTGACCTGTGAAACCAAAAGCTCACTTTATGTTGTCCCTGCAGGATCTGTCTCCATATCTCCCACCATGGAATCTGGACGGAGGGAGTAACCATTTCCTCAAATTGCTGGTTTTATGGGAACCAACTCCAGAAGGTCTGATACCAGCAATTGAAAAGGACACACATGGCTTCTGAAATTCGTGTTATGGACCAGAATTAGTCACTCAAGTCCACTCAGAGTCAAGGAGATGAGGAGTGCAGCCCTGAGAGGACTGGGAAAGCAGACAGCTGGACTTAGCTGGTGAGAGTGTTAATGACTGCCACATGGAACTGCAGAAGTCAATCTAGTCTAAGCTACATGAAAGGAACCCATTAGAAGAGAATACAAGAGAAACAGTGATGAGTGCTCAAAATGTCAAAATGATGCAAGGGGAATGGGACGAAGAGAATGAACACACATCTGTTCGGTTCAAAGACCTTTGCATGTGGGTTCCTACTGACCTCTCAACAGTCTTAAAAGATGATTATCATTAGCCACACTCTTCACATAGTAGAAAACTTTAGAGCGTGTGCATTTTGTGCAAGGACAGTTGAAGCAGCATTTCTTACTTCTCTCTGATGTGAGCAACTTGAGGGTCTGGTCCTGAGCTCATCCCAGAGAACCCGCCTACAGCGTGTGGTGTGCAATAGACCCTCGACAGATGGTGATTGAAGGAAGGAACCATTTGAAGAATTGCTTCCGGATTCGAGAGCCAGGTTGGAGCCACCATATGCACTCAAGTATGGTCAGTAAGTGCTACCAGGTGGACAAGAGCCCCACCGCCAACTGAGTGGCTGACACTCCATTGTGAGGCTCTTTCTCTCCTCCTCGGGGACAAGTTCTCATACCTGGCTTGGGAAAGAGATTTCTTATTTCTGGTGCATACCCAAAGCAATCTAATCCGAGGTTCTTTAAGCAATGTTCTCTTCCTTATCTTCCTGCTGCCTCTTTTTAAAAAAGTTTCTTTTTTGATATTTTTGTTGTTATTTGGATGTTGTGAGAATGAATAAAGAGACTAATTTGCAGACATGAACTTCAAACACAAGCAGATGCCAGAAGAGAATGCTTTTGTGCAAACCTGAGAAGTGGACTTGCTTTGGCTTCTTGAATAGAAATACTTCTGCATGTTACCAAGTAGACTGTGCAGCCCACAATATGCACCTGAATATTTAAGATACTTTATTGCAGAAATAGTTAAAGCAAGTATAACAGGCACTTAATCTATTAGCAGGACAAGTTCTTTTGGAGAAGGATGTACAAACTCAATCAATCAAAGAAGCAGTCACTTGAAATAGAAACTCTGTTTGCATGCAATGATTATTGCAGAAGTATTTTTGAGCACCCGGTCATAACTCTTTTAATTATATCTCTACTTAAGTATCTCTTCATTGAGGACTCATTGCGTAAAGAGTTGTTTTAAAACATGAGTATTATCTCACTCAATCTTCATTCAATTGTCTGAAAAGATATGAAACAGGCTGTCTTGCCGCCATGATTATCCAGAGGAGGCGACTAGACTTGGAGGGACAAAGGGCTTGACTGGTGCCCTGTGGCATCACTCAGTCCTCTGTGACTTTCACAGTCAGCCTCTGAGCCATTTCCCATTGGTGACCCTTTTCCTTGTATATGAACATTCACTTTTCAAGCTGCAAAGACTACAAGGTAACAATTAAACCATCTCTAATTATAAAAAAGAGGCAACCGAGGTGTGGATGTGGGTGACCCCTAGTTATCCTTTTACCTGGAGGCGAGACTGGGGCTCATGTCTGAAAATCCTCAGTGTCAGGAAGCAAAGTCCTTGAGCTCAGGATCCAGATTCAGAGACAGAATTCAAACCCAGCTCCACCACGGAAGAATTGTGAGGTCAGGCACATCTGACTTAGACTCTCATCGGTAAAATGGAGATAATTGTGTGTGTGTGTGGTGTGTGTGTGTGTACCTCATGCCTCCACGGGATACACGAGTGAATCTATGGAAAGTCTTCCCCATCAGAGATATTTGATCATTTATGTTTATTGTTGTTAATCTACTGTACTCTCTGCTCTGGTGATTTTCTGACACTTCAGTGAGTTACTTTTGAGTGATTGTTGTTTGAAGCTCGTTAGTGTTGAGAAGTGAAAGGCTGGCCTTGGCCATGGTGGGAAAAAGTGGCTGCAGCCAGTGAGGTGTGCTCCCTGCTGTCTCTGTGTCCAGGTCAAGGGAGCTCGAGGGTCAGGGAGGGTATGTCTTCTAACCCTGCAGCGGGTGAAAGTGAGTTTGTCATTAGCTTCAGATCATAAATAGGAAGTCCTGTCCAGCTGGCCTGGCCAAGGTGATTGAAAGTGGTTCTCCCAGAGTGTCCACTCCCATCACACTGGGAAGAAGACACGGCCCCCCAGATTCTGCTTAGAGAGGAAGTCCAGCACTAACTTCCCCATCCCCTGTTCCAGGGGACACCTGCTCGTGACTCGCGAGTCCCCGCATGCAGAGGAGACAGGCCAGGAGAGAGGCCGGCGTGTGGAACGGACACCTCCTGCCAGCACTGCTACGTGCAACTGGGACCTCATGCAGCCACGTCCCTCTTCTGGCTTCTACGGCCTGATGAGGCACAGCCAGTACAGAGGCTGCCTCCTGCTTCTGTCACCTGCTGAGGTTTTGTCACTTGACTTCTTTGGGGTTGAATAGCCTCATCAAGAAGGTCATCTTTCCTAGTCAAGAGGAGGATATTGACAATGTCACAAGCCATAGATGGGTGCTCTATTATGGCGATGACGATCGTCACCCTGAAATGTGCTTTATTTCTATTGGCATGACTTTGAGTTCCTTGAGGACAAGGACTTGATTTTTATTAATCTGGTCCGATGCCCAAGATAGTGTCTAAGAAGTAACAATAATCTTAGCAGTGATTGCAACATATCTGCTCTGTATCAAATACTGTCTGTAGAGCATCAGCCATCAGCAACACCTTGGGGACATCTCGAGTTTGGTTCCAGATCATGCCAGCCCACAAAAACGGCAAACTAATGAGTCCTATGATCGCGTTTTGCTTCCCGCAGTCCATCAAAGTTATGTTCACACCGCACTGTCGTCTGTGAAGGGTACCATCTCTAACACACTCTCTAAAAGACAAGCAAAAACAATGCTCACACCTTAGTCCAATATGACGCAGAGATGCCCAGCGAGCACAAGCTGTTGGAAAACTGGCGCCCGTAGGTTGGTGCAAACCCTCCATTTGTAAAAAGACAAAATTAAAGCAATGTCTGCAAAGCACGAGTAAGGAAAGTGTAATGAGACACGGTCTGCCTGTGCATTGACTTCTCAGACCCTCGCATCACCCTTCTGGTTCGCCGTGGTCATCGCCTGTGCTGGAGGGGAGGAAGGGTGAGCCCCGGAGGCAAGCCACTTACCCAGGGTGTCACCCTTACTGGGACCTCACTGAGCCTTGAATGGATGAATGATTGGCTTGTCCTGACCTCATCATTTGACCCTCCAGCTGCCCTCTGCCCCGTCCCTGGTTTAGGTGCCATGCATTTGGCTGGCTGGATCTGGTAGTGCCAGTGGGGATGGCAGGGAGGAGCCCATGGTACTGCGACGTGGCTGCTGTCACACACACACAGCCATCATGGAAACAGCGGGAGATTGATGGGAAATAATGGGGCAGTGAGTCGCGCGCTGACGTGGCTTTGCACAGACGAAAGCCTCACATTGAGTGAGGTGCAATTAGGTCTCAGCCAAGACGCACAGGCAGGCAGTGAAATAGGCTTGCGGTGATTTTATTTTTATGCCTGGGTCCACCCTTGGTTCATCAGCCTAGTTAGCACTCTGGAACCTCCAGCTGACTCACCGTGCCTGCTTTAATCCACTTTTACTCCGGCTTGCTACACGGCCCCGATGTCGAACACACGCGGCAGACAGCTGCCCGGAGGCGTTCTCCGTAGAAACTCTCACATCCCAACAGAACTCAGCTTTCCACTTTCACGCCGTCCCTCTTCCCTCCATCAGTGAGCAGCAGAGTAAGCTGCAGATGCCAGACAGTGTCACAGAAAGGCCCTAATAGACACATCGGGGGAGCGGGGCAACCCGCACGGCACACAGGAAGCTCTTCCGTTGAGGCTTCTCTGGATACGACCGAGAGGCTTCATTAACTGTCCTTAGACGGTCCATTGGCATCCCACTGACCAGGACCCTCCCACCAGAACCTTCCAGGAGCTCACTGTTGTTTTCTTCACAGCTGCTCCAACTCCAAGACATTTGCATGAGGCCAGACTGCGATTTTTCTCCTTCCACAAGATGGACTGTATGTCTTTCCCTGAATGCAACGATTATTTTATTGCCCCAGCTTCTATCTGGGCACACACTCCATTTTCAAATGTAAATAATCATTTCTACCTTTAATAAATTAGGCGGAACCTGTCTTGCTTGGAGAATGAACATTTCAATATCTTCAGACACACAATGACATCGTATCAATATTTAAAATCATTTTATGCATGCATTCCGGCTTGTCCAACTTCATTAAGGCCATTCATCAAGCCTCGAGCTAGAGTGTATTCCCACTGGACTTGTAGGCCTGGGGGCCTACCAAACAGAAATTTAAACTAACTTGCCTTTTTAATTCACATTATTCTCAAATATTCTCTTTTTCAACTCCCTGCCATGACTAAGGCGTTTAGACTGGGCCAGTACATGTCAACACTTAACTGACATGATCCCCATTAGTTTGTCAGAATGTGTGTGCCCCAGTAAAATGAATACCCTTTCCTCCCTCCTCGCTGATAAATTGCCCTATAGTTCTTTCCCATACTCGGCAATAATTTGAGTTTATTGTGCGATGTTTCTGTTAAATATTTACAAATATTTTTGACGATGAATAAAGGAAATCTTCATGTTTTGCAAAGCTCATCCTCTACTCTTACTCCAAGATAACAAATCTCTTGATTCGTGCTTTATATACCCGAGAACATCCCATTTGAACTTTGGATAGTGGCAATGGGAATTTTCCAGAAGACAGGTTCAGCCATCTCCTGATCATCTCTGTAGATCAGGCCTGATTTGGTTCCGTGATAAGCATTATCTGGATGACGCTGAAATCCCATTCTGCGTTGTCGAGACACAATTAAGTCCATGCTGAGGAAATGGCAATAAAATCTTCTCAAATCGAGCACCAGCCCGGAGCAGGCTGGAAGGAGCCTTCCTCTAGAAGCTACCTTGCTGGGCAGAGCCAGGGAAATGCGCCTTCATCTTTCAGGGGTAACCAGGCATCCATGAGTGAGCGAGGCAGCTCTGTAGGAAAAGAGGGCGTGGTTCCTTCCCGGTTTTCTGGGACTGCTGTAGCCAGGTTCACCGCCCAGGTGGCTCCCACGATGGACATTTCTTTTTCACACTTCTGGAAGCTGGGAGCTCAGGGTTAGGAGTCAGCAAGCTTGTTTTCCCAGGACCTCTCTCCTTGGCTTGCAGACCATTCCCAAATGTCTTCTAACACCATCAGATCGGAGGGCCTCATTTAATTCTCACCTTTTTAAAGGTTCTACCTACAAATACCCTGACATTCTTGGTTGGTTACAAGTCTCCATGTTGAACAAAGTCTGTTCTTCCTTAGTTCCTCAAGCACATTGCTCCTTGCAAGTATCACAGCTAGTCCTCTGTTCTTGGAGGTTCTTGGAAGGACAGAGGCCAGCTCAGCTTCCCTGAGCTCCTGCTTCCTCTGGGGTCAGGTGGGGATAAAAACCACTGCCATTACAGGGACTTGGCAGGCTGGCAATGACGTTCCAGGCCTGGCAGCTGATCTGAATTGAATGGCATCAGAGAGGCAGCATTTCAGTGGAGGGAGACGGGGAGGGAGGATTTAAAAGTACTCGCTGCCTGGAGAGATGGAGTGGAAAACCCAAGACGACCCGGTGGAGGGAATAACTGAGTATTGCCTTTTCTCCACATCTCCCCCCAGTCTGGGAACTTTAGGGGATTTGTTTTGTGTGTGTGTGTGTGTGTTGGGTGACTGCATTTTCTAGTCAGTCATGTGTTCAATGCAGTAGTCAAGCATTCCTGAAGTTATTTCCAAAATGAAGTGCTTGCATTAAAAAAAATAGGTGAAGAGATCCCATAATATGAAATGGCTCTGCTCTGTGTATGCCCAGACCCTCGATCTTTTCCAAATTCAGTCCTTCACACTTTGAAGAGCCCTTCATTTCAGACTTGATGGGTGTTCTGGGCATGTGCACAGTGGCCAATTTCGGCTCCCTCTGGTGCCTGGATAATGTGAAGGGCGCTCCAGCTCTGCAGGGCTCAGACCTCTGTGCACATGCATGCCTCTGGCTGCTCTCAGAGCCCCTTCCGAGCTGGAATCAGGCTGGCCTCTGAATGCCTGCAGCCGTGTAGGTAACTGGACTGGACACGCTCCAGGCTTGGAGGCTCCAGCACTGCTCTCTCGTTGTGGTTTTGAACAAAGGTCCCTATCCCTGCATGATGAAATCCCTGCATAATTGGTTGCCTGTTGATGGAAGGACAGAAATCAATAGTCATTAATGTGCAACCTGGTGCCAGTTTCCCACATGGAGATGAGCATGGTCTCATGGACTTCTCAAGGCACGGTCATGTGGTGCATCTCCCTCGCAATGTGCAGCCGGAAGCTCAGAGAGAGGAATGCTTCACAGACCATACAGACCAGCTCGGGGCTGGGAAATCCAGTCTCGGTCCAGCGTCCAGGCTGGCAGACAGCTGGGGGAAAGGCAATGTTGGGACATGGAACAGGAGGCAGGATGTGAGCCAAATCTTCTGTCCTCATACGAATTGAGTGCCTTTCCCTGAAAGGAAAACATATTCCTTGGATTGCTCCAGTATTAGTTTCAATGCTACCTTCTTTCCTAAGGAATAAAATGTTTATAAAGATTAATCATTAGTAACTGAAGTAAGGCCTGCTTAGAGCCAAAGTCGGAGGAGGCCAGAGAAGGGTGTGCAGCTTTCCAAGGCGCTGTGGGCAGACGGCGTCTATCTCCTATGTGTTCATCTGGTCTCAGCTTCCTGACCCCATATTCTAAAGTAGACCCTGGATCTTTTCTCCTAAAAGACTCCATTTCCATCCAGTTACTCCTCTGCTGGGTATTTACCCTAAAAACACAACAGCACCTAATTGTGAAGATGTATGCACACCATGTTCATTGCAGAGCTATTTATAATAGCCAAGAGCTGGAAACCACCTAAATGCCTGTCAGCAGAGGAGTGGATAAACACTGTGTGGAATGTATGCACCATGGAATACTATGTGGCCATCAAAAGGGAGAAATCCTGCCATTTGCAGCAACATGGATGGACTGGGAGAGACTCATGCTTCGTGAGATAAACCACAAGGAGAAACACAGGCATTAGATGACAGTGCTCATATGATGTATATAGAGATAGAAAACAAACGAATGATATACATTAAGCAATAACAGACTTTAAAGAAGGGAGAGAACTAATGTAAAAAATAATAGACTCTTGGCGGTGGGGGAAAAAAGGCAAACCAAAAGGTATAGAAGAGATGAGGGAGGATGGGGGAAATAGAGCAAAGGGAATTAATTGTAAAGTGAAGGAAACCAAAGTGGTAAACCTACTGTGCTATATGCAGATGTCAATTTGCTATTATGTAGACCTCAAACCAAGTTAATGTTAAAGTGCAATATTCCTGCAATAAATTCAATTTAAAAGGATTCTGCTTCCTTTTTCTTTTCTCCTTTCTGCTTGAATTCCAAATACCAGGCTATGCGTAGTTCATGCTCATTTCAGGGGCTTTGTTTCATGTCTGTGAGTCTCACCTCCTCTTGTCTAGAGAGTAGGATCTGCTTCTGTTTGGTCTGACCATCAACTGAGTGCCTGGCATGGACCTGGAACATAGTAGAGATTTATATATATATATATATATATATATATATATATATATATATATATATGTATAACATATATATTTATGATCGGAGGAAATGAATGGGAACAAATCTCTTTCTGCTACTCTTCAGGTATGGTGTAGGGGACCCTATTTTTGGACCTTCTGTCTGAAGATGTGAATTAGTATTGCATCTTGGCCTTTTCTGGGTCAGCTCAGGCCAGCCTCTGATTTGAAGGGTTCTTAATTTTCTGGCATGTGGAAAGTGAATAATAGCACCACTTTGAAGGGGGCAGTGAAGATGAAATGGGATCCAGTCTGCAGGATGCTCCACACCGAACTCAGTACAGGGCCATTACTTGGTATGTTTGCTGACTGTCAGAGGGTTCTCCAAGGCCTCACTGCTTGCTGGAGTCTCCGCGCTCAAGGGAAGGGACTAAGATAAAGAAAAGGCTTCTCTGGGTGGTAGAAGAAGCATTGGCTGCGTGAGAGTGTCTGGGGAGATGAACACGGCGATGAATCCAGCAACTGTTCCCTAAATTAACCTCCCTCCTGGGAGGGCAGCTACTCAGAAACCAGCTGTCTGTGGATACAGATAAAGACCTAACCCCAATGAGAGGAGATAGGATGAAAGATTAGAGAAAACTGAGTCTAAGCAGAAGAAGGTCAGCAATGAATACAAATACATGGGTTCTGGAATGGCAGTCCCAGCTTCTCAGTGTGATCAGTATGTTGGTGAAATTATGTGGAGGTATTTCTTAGGTGACATGAACCCAAGCCATTTCTCTCCAAGATTCCACTTTCACAAAACTACTCATTCAGCTCATCCTTCATTCTAAGACATGTTCTGCCATATTCCCTTAGTCCCCAAGCCCCCAGTTTATCAGTGGGTCCTACTCTGCCTCGGATTTGTTTATTCATTCAAACAATAAAGCCAAAAACATCCTCTGCTGCATTCTAGTCCTCACAAGGTTTGCACTCATTGGCTTTGTTCAAGCTCTTCTCTTTGTATGGCTTGTTTTTCTTCGAATGTATTAACCTATAAAGTACTGTGTTTTTGTTTAGCTCCTACTGGCCTGGTGACATGGTTCACATGAGGTTCTGGCTCCTTCCCATGGGCCAATAACAGAAGCTATGCAATTGAGAATGAACTCAAACAAGTAACAGAAATGTTTTGAGAAGCTTCTGGGGAGACTGAAGACAGTTAGGACAGTGTGGATGAGACAATGCCTGAGCGCCATTCTTATCAGGATAGACCTAAGGGGACAGGTTGCATACTTTGTCTTTTCTTTTCTCCATATCGCTCTATATCTCTAGCGGTGCTATGACCTCTGTGGTGCAAATTCAGCACAGTGGTGTTAGGGTCAGTGACAAAACACCCCAAGGGCAAGTTTTGGTTGTAAGTATCAACAGTGCAAGTGGAAAGATGGGCCGCTGAGTAAGTCAACTCTATTTTCTTCTGTATATTAGAAGGATGAAAGGAGGGAGAGTATCTCTTTTCAGAGAACTCAGCCTGGTGGCATGGATAGAAGGATACTCCAGGGTTTTGTGGTTCTGCAGCCAATGGGGTCATCAAGCCCCAAAACTGAGTATCAGAGATCCTTATCCTGGAACCCAGGATCAGTCCTCTTATTCTTGAGGAGGGTGGAAGTGGGGGCAAGAGGAGCATGTCCAGAAGAAAATTAATTCTAACCCTGACTTACAGGATATGGGATATGAAGCAGAAAGACACAGTTACAAAGCAGAACCAAATGGAAATAGGAGATGGATAATATATAATACTGAACCTAAACAATTTAGGAGGAGGAGTGAGAAATGAAATGTACATAGTCTAAGAATAAATTAGTCAATGAGATGAAAGAATCTACAAGAAAAAGCAAGTGAGTATAAAGAGTTAAGATGTATAAAAGAGAAGTTAAAATAAATGGAGTTCAGGGGCACGTAAGTCAATAGAAATATGACAGGATTTCATAGCAGAAAAGAAATAGAGGAGAGGTGATACTTGAAAAATGACGACAGAATAAAAGAAAGAAAAAGGATTTTTATTAAAATATCTTGTAGAATGCCCAGCAGAATATATGAGTGTTATCATACTTAAACATATAATGATATTTAAGAACATGAATATAAGGGTGAAATAAAAGAGATTACATACATAGAATAACATTCAGATTAAAATCTTCTCAATAACAGCACTGAACCTTAGAGGACATGGAAAATCATTTTTGAAATGCTAAATAAAAATAACGAAACCTAACGTTTTTCACCCAGCTAAACTATCTTTTGCTAGGAAGGCAATGCAAGGATATTCTTGATCAAATCCAATCTCGGAAGGCAGGCAATCCGAACACATATTTGCAAACATATTTTGAAGGACACCAGTGGGGGGATGCTTTCAGAAGAATGAATACGGAGAACATGGAACTTAGTAGACTTATTTTGCATCTTCCATGCACCTGTGTATGCACAGGTACATTTAAAGTGAAGAATCAGGTGAAGAGATGCTTGTCCATAGAATGATCGTAGATAAAATTTTACATTAGAGAACACAATTGTAGCATGTACTGGGGAGGAGAGAGAGAAGGAGGTGAAGGGAGACATTTCAGTAACTAGAGAAAGGTGAAATCAACCCCAACCCTTCTGACTGAGGAAGGACACTTATTTTGATTCTCTCTGGGTTGCCCACCAAGCTGAGGCCACTGCTAATTCTACCTTCTCTATCGGTGACATTGTCACCACTGGGAAATTTAATTTCTCCTCTCCAAATCCTGGATGATAAAAATGCTCAGTTTTGAGGTCCAGAGTCTTCCATGGCCGTTCCCCTGCAGGCTGTGCAGAGGTAGGCTCTTGGTGCCCAGATGGGGAAACCATCATTCTTGTTGGTGCAAATGTAACTTCGGACACTTGTTTTTTCATCGTCTGGTACAAAGCAGGCAACATTAAGACATCTTTCTTGTTTGGGGGGGATGGGGTCTGAATTAGTTTAAAATGTGGAAAGAGTGAAGTCAGCTCTGAAATTCAAGTTCTTTCATCTAATTGAAAAATATGTTGTTCTCAGCACTTAGTCATTAAAAATGGTACTGGTGGAAATAATGTCATCTCGACGACTGCAGACTGTTGCCTCCTTGACCCTGAATGCATTTATGGCTGAAGAGATCAGAGTCCTGAAAGGCCATGAATTGCCTTGTTCTTTCTCTGGGAGGAAAACGGGGGCATGTGTACATGTTCATTAGGACATCTTAATTGGAAATAAAGTTCACCATGGTGACTGCAAACACGATTACAAAAAATAAAGCCTGTTGGTCAGTGTTCCTTTTGATTCTGCTTTATGTCACTTTATTTCCCATTCTCCCACTGGCCAGGCACAGCAGTTTCACAATAAAAAATAATCACGCCTGAGAAATGTCCTCCTGGAACTTCCTCCTGGAGGTGTGCGCTTGCATAGCTCTGATGTATCTGGAGAGACCCTTTTTCTTCTCTGTGTCTGCTGAGAGTGAGTTGGGGGTGCCTGCACGTGGAGGACAGGGGGATCCCAAACAGCTCCCCTGGGATGTCCCGGAAGATGTGTTCAGGGAGGAATGTCTTTTTTCTTTCCTTTGTCCTTTCTTGTACTCATCAAGTGACAGTGTTCCCAAATCTCCAACCACTACTGTAGATCTGAGATGAGGGGGCCCTACAAAATGTCTTGATTTTTTTTCCAGGAAGAGTCTAGCCACCTGCCGAGGCCACTTGTCATTTGCCTGGAAATCCTGAAATGACAAAAGGTTTGAAGCATCCTCGACTTCAGTGAGCTTGGACATGAAGAGGTGTGTGGTGAGTCCCCCATTCTCTCGACACTTTTGTCTGTATTCTTTGATTAAAGTCTCTTCTCTTACTTACATCCCCCATTAAGATGTCTCAGTGTCATTTAGGGTGTTAATTGAGAGGAGGTTTAAGCTCATCAAAGCGATTATAAGTGATAGTTAAAAATTTCTATATATGGCCTGCGCTGGAGCCCGCGCGGCGGGGTGCCATTTTTTCTTTTATCCAACTGACATTGGTAATAATAGATGAAATTATTACTAAATCGCAGCTGCAGAGATGATATCATGATTTTTTTTGTGTGTAATCTTTGATGAAAAATTAATTTTTGAGAGGGATAATTTAAAATGATTTAAATAGTATTATCCTGAAGTCCCTGCCGGTAATTAACACCAATCTTGTCAGAAGTGAAACCACTTTTGCAGCTGTTTCTAAAGATACCTACAGTATTTGTAACTTTTCTGTGAGTGAAATTATAGTGTTTGGACTTTATTTTTACTGCACAAGGACCATGAGCAAGAAAAAAGGCGTCTGATAGGAACCTTTGTTCTCTGAGGCCCCGAGTCCTGTTTTGTACGTGAAGTCCCTCCTCCGTGTTAGTTTAATTATTTCTGTGGATCCAGGGAAGGTGGAACTTGAGTTTTATTTTTTAAACAAAATGCTTGCAGTCCATACTGTGTGCACACATCTCTCTAGCCTTTCAATATTAGTTCCGCGGTGACAAATACGTTGATATGCCCAGGATTTGAATTGACAGAACAGATGGCCAGTCATACTTGTTAGTTCATCTTCATCAGTGACTTGACTTTCTTCGAAACCCACTGCTTTCCTTGCTTTCCTTGGGGTGGAAAAAAAGCATTCTAACGAGAAATGCTGAAAATAGATTTTCCTCGGCTAGTTTCTTCATACTTTCAATGACAGAAATGAGGGGTGGTGGGTGTGTGTGTGTGTGTGTGTGTGTGTGTGTGTGTGTGTGTCCTAAACATAAAGGCCTGCAGGTTAAAAAAAGAAAGTGAAATTGCAATGGGAGAAAAAGAGCGAAGACATGGAAGCACTGAATATTCTTCGGAGCCTTGAGTTTCGCTTTCTTCTTTTTGAACAAGCACGCTGATTTTTTGACAAGATATATGGCACTAGATATTCATGGCAATTGCAATACCTGCCACTTGGCAGTTTTTTTCCCCCTGCAACGACGTTTGTGCTGAGAAGGGGAAGGAAGGGAGTCGGGGAAAAGGAATGAGTCAGGGGAAATGAAGCACGCAGGGCGGGGAGGGTGTGAGACTTCGGGAAGCCTTCTAAGGGGGTCTGTTCATTAAAACGGGAGCCACACCCTCAGCTTCTGCTGCTGCTGCAGCTGTCGCTCCTCTGTGCTTCCCTTAGGAAAAGCGAGACAGAGCAAAGTTACAAAAGAAAGGTCCTTTTGCAGGCAGAAAAGTCAGGTTTTAGTGGAGGGCAGAGTGAGGGCCATGAAGTGTGCCTCCTAGAGGTGCTGTCAGAAAAGGTGGGGTCACTTGGAAACACAGATGGCTGCCCTTCCGGATGACAAAAAGGGCTGGAGTTATGCTCTGGAGACTAAGGGGGGAGGCGGAGCAATGCAGCAGGGAGAGCAGCCAGGCCGGTAACAAGTAAGTACTACATGATGTGCGTAGGGGATCATAATAATGACATTTGGTCTGGTGGGACTTCATACAGACGACCAGGACCTGTGAAAGGAATGTTGAGACCTTAGGTGAAAACCAAGTGTGGTGCTCCTATAAACCCCGCTCTAAGTGTCCTACTTAAAACATGCTGTTTTAACTGCCCCAGAGCCAGAAATGCCCAATAACTCCCATAGTGCCAGAGATAACTCCACAGTGCCAGAGAGAACCCCACGGTGCCGGAGATAACACCCATAGTGTCAGAGATAACCCCACAGAACCAGAGATAATACAGTGTCAGAGATAACCCCACAGTGCCAGAAATAACACCCATAGTGTCAGAGATGACCCCACAGTGCCAGAGATAATCCCACAGTGCCAGAGATAACCCCACAGTGCCAGAGATGACCCCCACAGTGCCAGAGATAACCCCACAGTGCCAGAGATAACTCCACAGGACCAGAGATAACCCCATGATGCCAGAGATAACTCCCATAGTACTTACCTGTAGTTTACCTATTGGGGTGTTCTGCTTCCTTTGAAGAAACAGGGGAGCTTAGGGTGAGGGGAATCTTCCTGTTTCCTCACAGGGGGTGGGAACAGCAACAGCAGCCTTAGCCCCCCAGTCAGGGATGGCAAGTACCATCTTTAACACAAGGCAAAAGGGGCAGTTGGTTTTGGGCCCCTCCACAGACTGGACCTGGGGCAGCTCAACTGCCTTTTATACCCCACATTAAAGACAGCCCTGGTTTATTAAAATGGGACAATATTGACAATTTTATTAAAATGATGGGACGGTATTTAAAAAATGGTACTGTTGCATTTAAAACAGTACGTGTGGTCAACCTACTCAGGAGGACCGATATGCAGCTCGCTGGCCAGAAGGAGGCGGCCTTTGCGAGTGAAGGCCTTGCCCAGGCAGGACGAGAGCGTCACGACAGGTGGAGAAACCAGCATGCCGTTTCGCACCCACGAACAGGAAAGATTTGCACCTCATGAAAAGTTGACTCCAAGTGCGTCCATGTGCCAAGCACAGAGCAGGGAGTGGTGGTCCATCCTCTTGTTCCACCTGAAGGAAGAGAGTTCTGAGAGGCAAGCACACCGCCCGAAAGCCACAGGGCTTCAGGCGGCCGTGTTGGGGCCCAAACATGACTCCCATTTAAGGGAAGAGCCCCTCCTGCCCCCACTGCCATGGGCTCTCGAGTAGGTGGGGATGGGAGCTCCTTCCATGCAGGGAAGTTCTTGTCGGAGGGGAGACGTCAGGAGCCCCCCAGCTGGGAGTGTTGGCAGGAGGCTTAAGGGGCAGACTGTGTGCCCCCCGCTAAGGCCCCCAGTCCCCGCGCTGCGCTGGGCCATCAAAGAGGCCCAGTCCACACTGGATGGGGGGCGGAGCGAGTGAATTCCAGTCCCTCCAGGAACTCAGGTCCCTCAGTCTCCTGCTGCCTTTGACCTCTGCTTCTAGAACTCGTGGGTTTTACAAGACCCCATCCTCTGAGAGGCTCCCATGGGTCTGGTGACCCTACAGATTGTATTTATTCCTTTTCTTCCAAGGACGCGCCCAACGGCAGAGACCACGAGCCCTCTCACTGAGGCCTCCAGGGCACGGACCCCTTCTTCCCAGTATTGTGTGAGGGCTTCTCATGGGGTGGCCCGTCTCCCGCACCGAGGATGCGCAGGTCTTCCATACAGTCCTGACTCTCCCGTCCTCCTAGTCTGGTGGGAAAGAGACCAGCAGCACACTGCGGAGTGAACAAATTCATGAATACACTGAAAAGAAGAATCACATCTGATAAAAGCAGAAAGATTGGCTAGCGTTCTCTGTGGAGGGCCAGACAGTCACCTGCAGAGGTGGTGGCAGCTACTCTACTCTGCCACTGTCATTGGAAAAGCAGCCTCAGAAAAAAGCAAACAAAGGACAATGACTGAAAGTTTATGTAGAGAAGCCAGCAGTGGGCTGGTCCTGCCCGAGGCTCCTCCACGGGACAGAGGAACACCCGGGAGTCGCTCCAAGGGCCTGAGGGCTCGGTTTGTGGGGGATTCCTTCTTGCTTGAATGAAAGGTGAGGGAGCCCGCCTGCCCGTTCCTGCTGGGGGGAGGGGGAAGGGAGAACCGTGTGGACCCAGAGGGGTTCACAGTGCTTTGTTCTCCCGGGGCTGGCATGCAGAGAAAACTGGCAAGAGAGCTCATCCAGTTGGCAAGGCTGGAGGGCGAGGCTGGCGTGGGTGGGGAGGAGCCCGAGCCAGGCCAGCGGGCAAGCCCAGACCCTGCCCGTCAGCCAGGGTCCTTGTGAGCACACCGCCAGCAGGGCCAGTAAAATCCTGGGAACTTTCCCGCCATCCCTGCTCCCAACGCCTTTGACTGCAGGCTGCCCACAGAGGTCGTGTGTGGAGGCCGAGAAGCAGGGTCTGTCCCGGTGGGTGTCAGAGCTCTCAGCGAGGGGCCCATGTCAGTCTAGTCGGTCATTATCTATCTGCACACGCATGCCCACTCTTTTGGAGTTCAGGGGCCCAGGGAGGCACACAGGGACACCGTTGTCAGTAATGAGGATCTTAAAGGGGACTGGAAATGGTCAACCTAAGTGGACACGAGTGTCTGGATTGGTAGTGCTGTGTCCATTTTGCAGGTGAGGTCAGAGGAGAGGCAATGGCTGGAGGGCCTGCCCATCCAAGTCCTGTGACTACGCAGCTAACGTGCACCCAGAGTCAGGGACACTGATTCTTCCTCCAGGTCTGAGGGCTGTAACCACCCGCCCATCCGCTGCCCACCAGCCACCTCCCTCCTGAAGCCCTCAGGGAGTGCCCCAAGGTGCACGGCGCCCACACGACTTTATGACACCTCCCGGGGGTGCACGCCACCGTGCGCCCCGCGTCCTAGAAGCTGCCTGTGTCCATCGTGCACACAGACTGAGAGCCAAGCAGCGGAAGACTCCCAGTGCACCCACACCCGCACGGCACCGAATCTGACACAGAGGACATGCGCGGGGTGCAGGGTGAGTGGACGCAGGAGGCGGGTGATGAGACAGAAAGCGCAAGGACCTAACAGCTTCCTTGTCCCCGCAAAGGGCCCAGCTCCTCCTGGGAGAGGAAGGGAAGGTGCTCACAGCAGAACGCACCGGCGGACGCAGTGGTGAGCTCGAAGGAAGCCGAGACGCCCTGGGTTCTCCTTCGGACACTGCCACCTGTCCTTGTCTGTCAGGAGGCTGATGCCACCCTAATTGCAGTCCGTGCCTCAAGCAGGCGTGGTCCTGAGAAAGAATCGATGACTCAGGGACTGTGGGCTTCCTCGGGGCCTCCACACCTTAGATTGCCCCGTGACCGCAGGAAACGTGTCCGTCTCCTGTTACGTCCGTGTCCTGACCCCAGGGGACAGCCAGCCCGAGCTGGGGCTCAGTGACACTTGTCCTGCGTCCGAGCTGAATGAGATGCTGTTTGCAAGGCCTTACACCCCTCAGAACAGAGGCTCGGCTGGGTGTCGCTACCTCTCGGGACCCCAAGCAGGCTGTGTGGCCTCTTGAAGCCCAGGTTGGCACCCCAAGGCCCAAGGTCATAGAGGAAACCTTGGGAGAGGCCCCTCCAGGGCCTCCCGGACTGTGGGAACCTGCTGGGGCCCTGGGCGAGGCAGCCTGGATTGATCGCTGTCTTGGGCTGGCTCCCCAAGGGTCCAGGCCCTGCCAACTCTCAGGGCAGACTTGCCCACACAGGCTGGCACCGTCCAGGGCTTCGGCTGGGCCCGTCCTCCTCGGGGCTCCCACGGGGCACCTCTCTGCTTCTGGTACCGTGGGGCCTGTACCCTCAACGGGGCCAGTGCTGAGCACGGTCTAGGTCTAATCATGGGCCACTCCACGTCCCTCATGCGGGGCGAGGCTGAGCTGGTACAGGCCTCCAGTGACTGGCATGGGGTGCAGCCCAGATGTGAGCCACCTGATGGAGATTAGGCCCCAGGAGGGCGAATCCATCATCCCAGCCTCACTTGGGGGCGGCTGCATGACTCAGGCTGACACACAGCACTGGTCCTGGCTGGCGGGCAGGCTTTGGCACCAGAGACCTCACACCAGAGGTGGGAGCTCCTCACTCTCGGCATCTTTGCCACCCTTGCCGTGGGGACAGCACCGGGCATGCAGCCGGCGCTGGGGGATATTAGCTGAGTGGTTCCACAGCTGTGTTTTGGGTTTGATGTTCAGATAATGCACAACCGTGGCCCTGTCTCTGCCAGACCAGGGCTGAGCCGAGTGACCTCATTATCCAAATACAACCAATCCTCGGTGTCCTTGTCGATAGGCTCCTGGAAACGGTGACTGGGAGTGAAACGACATATAAGGAAACCAGGGCCCCGAATAACATCATTTTCTTCATTGGCCAAGGTTCTTTTTGTTCATCGACATGAGTTCTAAGGAAAAGACAGTGGACAAAATGATTTATTCCCACGGTGGCCGAAAGACTTTATTAATGGAGGACCCTCCGTGAGCTGAGCCGGGGTTCACAAGCACGGGGTCCTTTATCCCGCTCCTCTGACACAGGGTTTGAGCTACTCTGGGGTGCTGCACTGTCTCTGGGGTTACCCAGGATGGCAGCAGTGTCCCCTCCCAGCGTGACAACCGTAAATGCCTCCAGGAGTTGTCGTCTATCCTCTGGGGGACAGAATGGTCAGAAGCACTGCTCTGGGGGATTTTCCTGAGCATCTCAAGAAGAATGCTCTCCATTTACAGCCACCAGCTCTCACCTGGCCTTTAGGGCTGAGGTGGGCACTTAGAGAACAGGCAGTCTGTTCCTAAAATGGGGCAGAATTAGAGGCACTCCACAGTTCCTGTGTGTTTCCTCCTCCTGCCCCTTCATTCCTCTCATCCCACTGATTCCTGCTGGCCCAGCTCCAGTCCCATCTCTCACATCAGAGTTTCTCCTCCTGGTGGAACATTGATTCTCTGCTCATTTCTTCTTGTCGTTCAAAACATCCATTGTAGCTTCAATTCCAATCTCTTGTTATCGAGGTGGGGCAAGACTTTTTTTTGAGTTGAGTTCCAGCATCTTACGTCCACCAAGGTTATGAGTCGTGAACACAAGCTGTTGTCAGACTAGGTCCTTTCTTCCCCCGGCGACCTTCAGAGCAATTTGAGTGCTTTCTCAGTTGCTCACTGGTAATGGAAGCGTAGAGGAGCAAAGACCTACTTCGTGTGCTCTTTGTCCAGCGAAGAGGTGATACGTGGAGATTGCTTCACGGATGCTGTCATTCTTCTGAGGTGGCCTGCAGATTGTGAGACCCTAGTGGCCCAGGGCTCTGGTGTGATAGCTAGGCCAAGAGATGTCCCAGGATATATCTAGAATGGAAATGAATTATAAATCTTTCTGGAGTTTGAATCTGTGCTTCAGTTTTTCATGAGTTGTCTGTAAGCTGAGATAGAAAGGTCTGCCTGCTAGAATCTCTCTCAGAATGCATCCAGGCAGGCTTCTGTGGTGGGAAGCAGGTAAGACTGCTCCCCATTCCCGCCCACTGGTGTGCACATCTTGTGTCTGGTGTGTCTGGGACTGGTGAAGGTGACAGGCTGTCACTCCTTAGATTATATTGCATTACATTTGCAGAAAACCAAAGGGTCCTCATTACTTGACTTTCAGTTAATCAGTAGAGAGATTATCCCAGGCGGGCTTACCTGACCAGGTGAGCCTGTAAGAGATAAAACACAGAAGCAGATGCTCTTCATCAAGAAAGTGAAAGTCACACAGGGGCCAGGGGCCAGGGCAAGGATCAGAGAGTGGATGCTCTGAGCTGAGTGTGGTCCCTGGTTGACAGTAAGATAGAGAGCAAGGACCTCAGGCATATAGATGCAAGGAACTGAGTTCTATCAACAGTCACGTGACCTTGGAAGAGAACCCTAAGTTTCAGATGAGCCCTCAGTGTGCTGGCACCTTGATTTCAGCCCGTGAGCTCCTGAGCAGGCATTGGGTTACCCTGTGCAGATTCCTGATCTGTAGAAATGCTGAGATAATGAATAGGGGTTGCAAGTTACTGTGTTTGTGGTAATTCATTACCCGGCAATAGAAAATCAATACGCAGCTAAAAGCTTACACGTGGCCCCACACAGACTGAGTGCTCACAGGGTGCATTTGTTCTTGCTGCCCTCTTCTTCCTCCTCACCTTTTTGTAAAAAGCAGGAAACTCACTATTCACCCAGGTGGGCATGGAATGCAGCTATCTTGTTTTCTAATTTTTCTGAATCTCTGGTAATGAGCACCCCTGGTGGGGTGGCTGAAACAACAGAAACTGACTTTTCCACAACTGGGGAGGCGGATGTTTGAGACAAAGCCATCAGCAGGGTTGCTTTCTCCCAGGGTCTCCTGTCTTGTCAAGTGGATGGCCTGTCCAGCTTGTCTCTGTGTCCTCACATGTTCCTCCTTCTGTGCCTGTGTGTATCCTCATCTTCTCTTTTTAGTAGGCCACCAGGCAGATTAAAGCAGGGTTTATCCTAATCTAACTTTAATGACCTCTTTAGAGACCCTATCTCCAAATGCAATGACATAACGGAGACCTGGGGGTTAGGGAAGTGAGATATGAAATTTTGAGAGGGGGCAACAGCACATAATACATCTGAAACTCGAGTTAATTTCTATTTCCAACAGTTTGATCGCAGTCCATGCAGCCCTTTTCTCAGGAGGTCTTGTCCCTCTCTCATCTAAGGTGTTAGATAAGCCCCTTGGGCCTTCCTGGCTACCTGACTTTCCTTCTGCTCCGGTTGGTTCCTGGCTGTGGTCAAGTGGTCAAGGTGCAGGGAGCTGGAGAGACTGATTGGGGTCCCCAGTGAAAGTCCGCGAAGATGTTGACTCTCTGGAGCTCTGGCACACGCTCGGGACTACCCAGAGCAGAGGTCCAGGCTGTCTCTTCTCTCAGCTTTTACTCACCTACCTGCGGGTGGGTGGCTGGGTCCCGTCTCTATATTCACCAGTGTCCACACTGCCATCTCTTCTTTGCATCTTTCTTCTCTCCTAGGCTGGGGTCAAGAGACGAGAGGGGAAAGCTTGAACTTTCCAGCTTTTCCTGCCTTTATCTCTATTCCATTGTCACCCTGAAGATCTAGATTTTGGAAAACAAGAGCCGGAGAAATACAAAGAGCATATTTTATTTCTGCTCTCAAGCTGTCCACCCCAAAACAAGAATACGAGAAAAGTCTGACTTTCGAAGGAGTTGGGAGTTGAGGTAGGAGAGTGCCCAGAGGAAAGAAGGCAAAGGACTTTAGCGGACATTTCAGAAATAGTTTCCTGCTGCATAATTGCTTAAAGCCCAGTCCAGGGTTTCCATCACATCTGTCATTTCAAATGTCCTGTCCCATTGTCTCCAGGACAGCTCCCTCAGTGGTTACACGTGACATCCAAAGTTTTGATGGCAACAGACTTAAGGTCTGGAGCAATTGAAGAATTTACGGCTCATGCGAAACCCAAGACTGGATCTGATTTCTTCATTGAATGCTGGCCTCTTCTGCAACTTTCCCTGGAGTATTTGAGAAGATGTAATTGCACTTAAGTATACAAAATATATTTAAAATAAGATGAGAGCATGTTTAAAATAATATGTGATAAGACTGTGTGCAAACTGGTTCTAAAATATGTTCACCTTAATTTTGGAATCAATTTGAATAGCTTCTGAGGAATCTGTATGGATAGTGTAGAAGTTCCTTCTGTTTTTCCTGTTAGTCTGAAGAGCTTCTCTTATTTATTGGCATTTAAACTCGAGCCATAGCGATTGGCTAGCTGGCGGGTACCTGATGGAGTCAGACCAATCACAGAGCCTCTCGTTCTTGGCCAGTGGATTGGTTGCATACGGACTCATGACTCAGACTGGACCAATCTGATTCCTCTCTGGAGATTTCTTAGGACTCTCTCAGTAAGTACAGGATAGGTAAGTGGAGGTGAGAGGTGAGAGGGGACGATCTCTGATTTCTAAATTGTGAGGATCTAAAACCAGAAGTTGCTGGCAACTGCCATTGTATCTTTAGGGAGACAGGCAGCTTGACAGAATGAAGTCAAGTTACCAAGGGACTCAGAGGCGGAGAGGAAAGATTTTGATGACACCCTCATCCCTGCTTCTGCCCACACTCCTGCAAACCCCATGTTGGGGTTCTGGAAGCCCCAGATTCCCGATTTTGCTAAAGCTAGTCTGCGTTGTGTTTTTGATGCTTATAAACAAAGTCAGTCCTGATGGAGGAAGAATGATGTCCCGCAACAAAGCAGGATGAGGGAGAGGAAGACAATGGACTCTGTATGTCCCACCTCAGACAGATGTGAGTTCAGTCTGATGTTCCAGTTATCATCTCTGTGATTGGGAGCCATCTGCTAGCCTCTCTGGGTTTAGTTTTCTCATGTCTAGAATGGGAGAATTAGGAGAACGTCTAAGGACTAAGTCATCTAGCCACGAAGACAGAGGCACAGTGATAGAGCAGCCGAGGTCGGCACCCCTCAGTCACCTGGTCCTCCGTGCACAGCTGAGAGCGCAGTTCCTGTCCATCAACCCAAAGACCCGGCTTCGCGTCCTGGGCCTGGGGGACCAACCAGGATGCACAACTAAATAAAAATAAATACATATTTTTCTAAAAAAAATAAAGAAGAGTGTTACCAAATTGCAGGGCTGGAATTAGACAGAAACGTGAATGGAGAGGCGGGCAGTGAGCAAACATCGATGACATTTTCAGTCCCTGTGTGACCACCTCAGAGCAGAGAGACTGGAGGGCGGATGCAGATGATCGCTATGTGCGGGCACAGAAGTAGAGACTTGCCTGATTTCCCATGACTCTACTCCACCTCTTACAGAAGGTCAGCACTGCAACTAGCTATCAGGAGAGAAGGAGGACACAGGCCAGAGGAAACTTTTCAGTAAAGAAACGAAACTCAGAAAAGAGTCACACAAGAGAGACAGGTATTGAGTCTCTGTCTAGATATTACCTTGTAGCTCTTGCAGCACTGAGCTCACACCCATGAGTAAATGGCCTCCGGCCCGTTTGATGGCTTCCATCGCCTTCTTGAATGTGAGCTTTCAATTCTGCCGAAGTTTCTTTCTCCCCCTGAATAGAGTACATGTGATCTGCAGACTGATGCAGATGAACTATGAGAGCAGGACCGCAGATGGAGAGGACAGTCAGGACAAGAGGCTGAGGATGGAGTGGAGGTGGGGGATGAGGTGACAGATGCCTGAGATCTGAGGAGTGGTGACAGTTAAAGGGGAGAGGGGACACCCTGTGTAACAGAGGCTGCTTTGCAAAGAAATGTGACCGGTCCCTGAGGCGGGTAAACAAAATATGGTTAGAAATGAATCCCGGACATAATTGTGGTGCAAGTTCAGGATTTAGAATTTGTGCGTCAGAAGTATCTAACAAGCTTGTTATGCGTCTCCACAGGATGGAGACAGAGCAATGTCCACAAAAAGGATATTTTTATCTGTTTTAGTTTGCCCTTGTAATGAAGCATACTGCAGTCATTCAGATGAGGCAAATGTGTGGACTGATACAAAGAGTCGTCTCAGAGACAGCCGGGTCCTTAAAAAGGCAAGATGAAGAGCCCTGGGCTGCCACTGCGTTACAAAACTGTGTACCTACCCGGGTGGGTCTGCCATAAACACGACATTTCTTGGAGTAAATAAAACATAATGACTGAGTTACAGGGATAAGAGAGAACTGTATTTTACTGTTCATATCATATCAGTTCATGCTTTTTTTTTTTTAAGCAGGTATGCATGTTATATGTCAAATGACTCAATTCAATCAATCAAGATACTTTGTGTATGTGAGTGTGTGAGAGTAAATGTATGTGAGTGTGTGAATGTGAGTGTGTGTGTGTGTGTGTGTGTGTGTCTGTCTTCTGGGCAGGTGCTGAATCCCATCTCCATAGCCTGTGGATAGTTTTGGGGGTGAGGAAACTGGATTTTCCTCAGAACTTTCCCTGACTCTGGGTGATTCTGACACAAAACCACATCTTGGGACACACTGCCATTGGCAATAGTATCTATTGACATCCTGCTTTAGAGAAGTTATTCCAATGTGGTTGAGACGATGGACTGAGGAAGCAAGTAAGCTTGAAGGGAGAGAAAGCAAAGAGGAGGCTGTCCATGCCACACTTGAGAACTGAGGCGCCAGACATGGGGGAAACACCGCAACTCCGGTTACAGGGGCCTTACCAGAAACCTTGGAAGCTCCGAGCCGAAGTGAGAAGTCAGGGATGATCTGGCCTGGCCAGCTGGCTGGTCCTGCTCCTTTAGGCTCTTCACTGGGAAGAGCCAGAAGATGGAAGATGGGACTGCCTGTTCCCCCAGTAGCATCCTACGTCCAGGTTGGTGTGCTTGTTTTCACAAACTCCAAGCTATCTCCCATGCCTCCTTAGGACATGCTGTGCCTTCTCCCTCTGCCAAGGAAGTCCTGCTTATCCGTCATACCTCAGCGTCAGCACCAGGTATCTAGTCAGCTTCCTCACAGCCAGTTGTCATCTGCAGTCTCCCCACAAGGCAGCCTTTACCACCAGGTCTGTGCCCCTGTCCATCTCCCACATGCCTGAGAGCTCCTGCGAAGGACTGGGTCCTACTCGTGGCATCCCCATTACCCAGCGAGAGGACAGGCTCCCACGGGAAAATCACCATGGGGGTCCCTGAGCACATGGAGAAAGGAGTGGGCGGTGGGGACCTGAAGGAGACCCCTCCCTGTCCTGTGACTGACAGTTTGGCTCTCTCCAGAAGGCAGAAAGTCTTAAGGCAATAAGCCCGCTCTCCAGAACTGGAGGCTGGGGCAGGAAAATGAAGTTCTACAAGACTCATTCTTATCTGATTGATAAGCAAAGTTTGTCACAGGATTTGGCTCTGCTTCGTAAGATAGCAGCCTTCGGTGGCGTATCAGAGCTACATCAAATGGGTATTTTGCGACATCTGCATGCTGGGTCTAGTGTGTATGTTGTAAGGTTTGTAGATTGGACAAAGCATCATCATATGTTTGAGAAGAGCCTGACTTTTTAATATGAACTGTATGATATGTGGTTTTGTAAAGGAAATGTAGGTATGCCTGTAGACGCATGTATGAACACAAGGCACACGTTGTTAAAAAAGAATGACAGAGAATACACATCTCCAGTTTTCAGAAATCATAACATGTAGCTCCGTTCGTAATTTATAGCATAGAGACTGGGGTGGGTGGCTGCTTTGCATCAGCAAGTGAAGTAAGGCCTGACAAAATTCTGACACCTTTAGCCAGGGCAGTAAGTGTGATTGAATCATGGCCAAACAGTACGAAGAACTCAGTGCTATCTCCTAGCTCGCTATCAGAGCTCTGAATAGGATCCCGGAGTTGGCAGCTCTCTGGAAGCTCACGTCTTGGAGGCTCAGGGAGAGCTGGCATCTCACAGTCCCCTCTTTGGAACAAGGGAAGCTGTGGCTTCTATCATTGGACTCTGGAGGGAGGAGCCTGCTGCGGGAGCTTTCTTTCCCGAATTCCACCCCACCTCATCTTAGCTGAGTTATTTCAACACACGCAGAAACTTCGCCTCTGCCCTGAGCTCCCTGCCCACAAATGGCTTTTCTGCTGAGAAGTGCAAGAGATCCTTTTGCTCAGGGAAAGCAGGTCCAGAGGTGTTTCTGAGAGCACGTGATCATCTCAGCACCTGCAGGGAGCAGAGAGTCACGGTGTCTCTTCCCCATGGAAGCCCAGAGCCCAGCGCACAGAATGCATCTGCAGTAAGTACTGTCGGCCCAGACTGAGGCGCTGCTGTGCCTGGGTCCATAAAAAAGTCAGGTGATCTGGACATGGGTGGTGATAACGACACAGATGCAGACAGGAGTCTGCTGTCCCGCATCTACAGGGCATAGCGCCTTTCCCTGGAGAGGTAAACATCTGTAGCAGAGTCCACACCTCCCGACATTGTGATGCAGGCCAGTGACTAATGTGTTCGACACGCTGCATGCCACAATGCTCACAGACCTCAGTGGTGCCAAGGTTTTGCCTGCTGGTCACCGCCATGGCCAACACATGCATTCATGTGCTGTGCGGTAGAACTGCTCTCCAACTTGTAGGAAGGGAGATTTGTCAGAAAGCCCAGTGTCTTCCAAGGACTCCTGGGGTCCTTCTGCCTGACCCCTTCCCCACGCTGGAGCACGCATCTGAACAAAATCAAGTTCCGCCCAGTAATTTGAAGTCACTCTGTACTGATACAGCATTTCAACTCTGCCAAAAGTTTCTATTTCTGAGTGATTCTTCAGTCCAAATTCTCCACTTTGGCATTCTCTCACAGCACTAGACTCTGGTCTCCCCAGAGCTCCAGCACCTGCATATGTTCCCCAATATCTTTGCTTTCTTCGGAGCTTTGCTGAGAAACCTTCAGGTGCCAACCACGTTCCATGACACTCAGGAGGCAACCTCTCCTGGATGCTTCCAATTCCCCACAGTTCTGGTATGTACCACTCTTGTTGGCAGTTAGTGTCACCCCTGGGGGGAATAAAACGTCCCCTTGACACAGGCCAAGAGGGAAGTCAGATGCTTCAGGAGGCTCAGAGCCAGCCAGACACACAGAGAAAATAGTTCTCCTGGTCCACCCAGACCTTTTCTTGTAAATGAGGGAATGAACAGAAGAAGGTGTTGGAAGAAGAGGGTGTTTGTGGGTGGCCCTTTGATGCACCCCTCTGTAATCTCAGCTGACTTTAGCTATCTCTGATGAGAAGGTGAGGATGGGGTGCCAGGAGCACTTAGTTTATCCTCAGGGGACAGAACCTTTAGGTTCTCCAGGATTTGGAAGCCCCAGGTTGGAAATGGATAAAGAACCAACATCAAAGAGATGGTCCTGTGGCCATCTAGCCCTTCCAGGAAATCCCCTAATGGCCCATAGTTAAGGGGACCAAGGAAAACCATGGAGCAGTCCTCTTTGGGGTCACTCCTCTGTCTTGATTTCTTTGTGTTCCACCCTGTCACCATCTCATTACCCCTCCTTGGTTACCTTCCAGGACAGGGAGAACTGTTGCTCACCTCTCTATCATATGATTTGGGAGTCCTCTGGTCTTCTTTTACCTGAAATTCTCTCAAAATGCATGGTTCCCTCAGCCCTGATGAACACTTGTATTGACACATAATAATGAAGTTGGTCATATAAACCAGGATATTTTAAGAGTTACGTTAGATGATGTTAATAACCCTATGAGGATAGTAGGTATGCAAACAGAACTCCCAGGCAAATAAGAACACCAGGCCACTAAGTGACAAAAAACAAGTGTAACAGCTTGAGAGGTAAAAAGTAGATCCTTAATATGTCATGGGTTCAGCATGGTTCAGCATGGTGTTAGATTTATTCACATCCATCTTCTATGCCATCTTCGTAGTTCTAGTAGGCTTCTCTCCGACTAGATGCAGACTTTCTCCATGTGTCAGGGAACATGGCAGCTCTACAGCCCAAGGGGCAAGAACTCTTATCCTCTAGGATGAGAAATCCTTAGAAGAGTACAGATTGGCCCATCTTGCATCTCACAGCTGTCCCTGTGAATCACGTTTCAGTCACAGGAAGGAGTCACTGTCACAGGGAGTGAGCAATGTCTACATCTATAGACTGAAGAAGCCCCCAAACATGCAAAAGTAAATGTGTGACATGGACTTAATATTGGATTTGGGGCAAAGATTCTGCATCTGGATCATTCAGAATAGTGCTTATTCAGGATAGTAATATAAGGAGAGTAGAAAAAAAACAATCCATATTCTCAGATTCAGAAGCAGTTTTATTCTTGATGACCTAGTAACAGCCAATCAGAGAACTTTGCCTCCTAATTGGTTTAGACATGGGCACGTGATCCAACTCCTCTTCTAGGAAGAGATCATCTGATTGGCACATTTAAAGTCACTGCTCACCTCTGGGCCAATCAGCTGTGTTCAGGAGGTCTGGCCACTGAGTGAAAAATCCAGATGCTTAAAGGGCTCTTTCCTGTGGATGGAAGGGATGGGCAAACATTTCAGAGCTGGACTGATTTCTGATAATTGCATTTACAAACTCAGTTCAGTTTTTAATTTTAGAAGGGAAAAGTCTTTTGCATAGTCATGAGTCTTTATGCAATTGGTTAAAATTGAAAAGTATCTTTAGGAATCTTGGGTTCATTAGCCTCATTTAATAAATGAGGAAACTAAAGCCTAGAAGAGGGAGGGGTTGTGTGATACCTGTCAGGGAGTTAACTGCAACATGGTACTGCAAGCCGGGTCTCCCAACTCCAGGTGAGTGGTCCTTCCATTACCCCATACTTCCTCTCACTGCCTTGGGTTTGTGGTTTCCTAAAAGGGAAAGCAAATAGGATCATTAACTTGAAGCATGGGAGAGTGCTTAAGCCCTTGAATCCATTACTAGGTGAGGTAGTGCTTCCAGTCTGGCTGAATCACCCTGTGCTCCCTTGGCCATGGTCCTGGCTTCCTAGCCCGTGCTCCATCATTCAGTGCTTTGCTCCAGACATTTTCATCACAGCCTCTGCCCAGTGGAAGGCATTGGCACCTTGCCATCCCCCACATGCATGCCAAAATGCTTTTATAAAACCATTAAAGGAAACCTCTGCTAAGGAGAGTGGCATGGGTGATGAATTCCTGAGGGTTTACATGCCTGGGTATAGGTTTGGCCGCAAGTGGGAACCTTATATGAAGACCTGAAAATGAGAAGTCATCAAAGGGCAACCCAGGCTACTTTGCCTTGTCTTAAGAGTCTGTCATTCACATACCTGCACCACCACCATCACCACCACCACC
>RJWH01003871.1:116036-130602 GCA_004363575.1 Solenodon paradoxus | reverse complement strand
GTCCTGGTCAAATCCTCCCACGTAGCTCTGGAACACCCTACCGGTGGCCAGATCAGCATTGGGCTCCGAAGTGGCACTGCCATCTGGTGGCCAGAGTAAGAAACGTCCTAGAGGATTGCCGCCCAGTCCCCAAATGGTAAGAGTTCTGTGGCTCCGGCACAGCTAGATGGGGAGAACCCAGAGGAAACACCTTCTGAGACAAATGGTCCTTGGAGCTTGCATCGCTGACTCCATGATTAGCAGATAAGGGAGACTACCAGTTAACTAGCTCTCCCGAGGATGTAGCCTTCTGTTATTGCCCAAGACAGCTTCATCCCAAGATATTGGCTCAACGTGAACCAAGACAAGCTCTTGACTCAGATTCTGAGGCTTAGAGCAATTAAGAAATCTTCCTTTCAGATCTCACCTTCTTTTCTGTTGCTCAAAGGACTACTTTGCCCTGACCTCTTTTTCATCTTCACTAAAGCCCTACATGGTAGACAGGGCACACATATTTTATCATCAGACCCTTTTGCAGATGAGAAAACCGAGGTCCAGTGAAGATTGCACCTTGCCCAAAATCGGAGCTAGAACCAAGGTTAGATCACTGAGTCCATCCCCTTGCCTCTTCCACAGAGCCACAGAGCCCAAACACTGAGCGCCCTGAGATGCAGGGTGGGAAGTGGGTTGGATTTGCAGCCCAGCTCCCCATCCCTGCAAGCCTCATTCTTTGCTTAGCAGCACCCCCTAGAGGTGGACTGGCCACATTTCCAGGATTGAGGCAGGCTTTCTTTACCCACTTGATAATGAAAAAAGTACTAAACCTGCAAGGAACCAGGAAATAAGAAACAAGAGAATTCAAGACTTTCAAATGAGGGTGAGGTTAGGCAAATGGTTTGCTCCACCGTGACTGCAAACTGTTTCTTCCATCTTCACAGGTTTCCCCAGTGCTTCGAGACTTCCTGGATCGGATGCTGGTGCGGGACCCCCAAGAGAGAGCAACGGCCCAGGAGCTCTTGGACCATCCCTTCCTGCTGCAGACAGGGCTACCCGAGTGCCTGGTGCCCCTGATCCAGCTCTACCGCAAGCAGACCTCCACCTGCTGAGCCTGCCCCAAAGTGCACCTGCCACCTGTGCCCTTAGGCAGGGGACACTGGGCAGCCAGCCTGCAGGCGGAGCCTGCCTATCTCAATCTCTCAGTATTCTCTCCAAAGATTGAATGTGAAGCCCCATCCCCGTCCCCCTGCCCCTCAGCCTACTGGGCCAGGCCAGACCTGTCCCCTTGGTCTCTCTTCCTCCCAAATGTGTCCCCAGCTGCCTTTGGGGTACCAGAGACCCTTTCTGCAGGATGACCCTTTGTTATTTGCACAGGGATATTTCTAAGAAACATGGAGACCAGCACTCCTGGCCACTGCAGTCAACACAGCAGAAAAGGCTGCTAAGGTTTTTTAAAAGTAGTTGTACACTACCATCCCTGGCCACCCAAGAGGGCAGACTGCCCGTCTTCACCAGAATACCTACTGTTCTCAGCTCCAACTCCAAACTTTGGGGTCTCACGAAGAGGACAGGGAAGGTTTTTATTGCCTGAATCCGTCTTCCTCTTGTGTCTGATTTCCTAAGACACAGTCTTACCTGCACTGACAACTCTCCCTCGGGAGCTGCTCCCAACTGTGAACAGCCTCCATGGAGGCCATGGGAAAGGGGGTGGCATCTTCTGGGTGAAAGAGAAAGAATGGAGTTGGTGGTAAAGGTGGTCTCACTGTATAGGATGGAGAGAACAGCGGCATTGTGCGTGTTTGTGTGTGTGCGCACGCGCGCGTGTGTGTAGCGTGTGTATGTAGGAAGGTTATCCCAACAGCCAACGTTAAGGCTTTCTCACCTTCTCTCCCACAAAGTCCTGCTCTAAAGGGACCTGCTTTCTTGGCCTGGCTTCCTACCTTGTAAGTCCCTTGTTTCTACCTAATCCATGAAGAGGTCTGTATTGAGTCTTACATATCTGGGGGCTTAGCAGGTTTCTGAGTTTCTCCTGTATTATATGGAGCCTGAGAGCTACAGACCAGAATGATAAGGAAACAAATTTTGTTTTACCTGTAAGCCTCATCTCAATAGCCAGGTCATCAGGAACCC
Source organism: Solenodon paradoxus (assembly GCA_004363575.1). Classification (NCBI taxonomy): domain Eukaryota; kingdom Metazoa; phylum Chordata; class Mammalia; order Eulipotyphla; family Solenodontidae; genus Solenodon; species Solenodon paradoxus. The sequence continues at coordinate 128,496 of RJWH01003871.1, read as the reverse complement.
GTTCTTTTAACACTCCTGGTCTAGAGGAGGTGAAGCAGCTACTGGGGTTCCACCATATCTATCATGAGAATGGGCACCCATGGCCCCTAGCTGCCTCCTCATACACCCGTCTCCTTGTCTCCCCTCCTCCCCTCCCAACTTCAGGGCTGTTGTGAGACAGGGAATTCCAGGTGTCTGGACCTGATCTAGATATTTTTAGATGCCTCTGTTCCCTAGTGGACTGCTATGGTGCAAGAAAAATTGCAAGGACTTTTTTTAAGGGTCAGAGTTTTAAAAACAAAAGCCTCTTCCCTACAAATTTTTGTGAATTGTTTGCACTTGTGCCTGTTTTAAATTAAACTGAGTGTCCAAAACCTCTGGGCTTCCTGTTGTCTTTCTGGGAGAGGAGCCAGGCTGTCTCTGAGCTGGAGACCCTGTCATGGGTGTCTGGAGGGGCCCTCTATCCTCCCCCACATGAGCTCTCCAGCAGTCACTCTCCTCCACACAAACCCCAGTGTCTGGTGTCCGATGGTCCTGCACTGAGGGCAGAAAAGGGAAACAGGAAGTGAAAGGCCACTGGGGCTGACCGATGAGCAATAGGTCTCTTACCCTGGGAAGAGCCCCGCCAGGAAAGTCAGGGCTTACTGACTGGTCACGCTTAGTGGCTTCACAGGTGCTCTGGGGGCCGCCGCCGCTGCAGCTTCGCCCTTCCCACTTTTGCTTCTCACTCCCTGGAAAACCAGACGCTCTCTGCTCAAGCTGTCCTTAGGAAGTGACCTTTTTCCAATAAGAAAGCAGTTTCTGTTTTGCTTTTGGTTCTCAGAACTGAGGAGGGAGACTTCTAGGAGTTGGGAAAGAACAGCGCAGTGGCTGGAAATCAAGAAACCAGGGTTCTTGCCCCGGATTGGGGGAGGTACGTGAAACCCTTTTTAAACGTCTAGCTCTGCACCTTGATTCCAGGACTTCTGAGATTTCAACCTACCCTCTAACCCAGATTCACTGAAACCTCTTAACCAAGAACAAGGAATCATGCAGCTCTTCTGCCCCCACAGAATTCTGGCTACATAACTGTCTGGGCCCAAGCTTCCTAGTCCCGCCAGCTCAGTGGGGAGCAGCACCTGGCTCTTACCTTCAGGAGGCAGCCACAGTGGGCCAGGCAGGGTGGAGGCTAAAGGGAGACAGCACCTCCACAGGATGCGAGCGCACCCTTCCCTTCCCTGAAGGGTGCTCAGAGTCAGGAGTGGCTGGTCAGGCAAAGAGAGGCCAGTTCTCACAACTGTGTAATACTGGATTTATTAACTATTCTTCCGAGTTGTGATAGTCCTTCCACCAGTGTTATTCCAAAAGCATGTGCATTATCATTTAGCCTCACACAGAGACGAGTTCTGGGCTTGATGAGAGCACTGAGCTCCAGTGGCCTGGTTGACTCTTCACAAAGACAGAAGCAACAAGAGTTAGAAAAGCAAAATGCTTAGAAAAGTCTCTTCTAAAGTGGAGAGAGAGACAGAGAGACAGAGAGAGAGAGGACCCGGCCTCAATGCCCTGGGGCTGACAATGAGAGGAAGTTCAGGAGAAAGGTGACGAAATGTGTAAGATCAGCAGAGCTGAACCTAGTAAAAAAAACTGCAAGAACAGCAAGTCAGTCAAACGCACACTTCACTCAGACAGGAAAGATCTGCTGTGGTTTTTGAGAAACGTCACTTTCAAACACCGACCTCTTGCCGACTCCGACGGAGCGCGACACATGAAAGATGACAGCACCTTCAACATGATGTGCAGTCCAGACCTCGTGGCATTTTGAGGAAGCAAAAATACCTGCATTCTTACACCATTCAAAACTTCATGAAAAACAGTTGGAAAAGGAATAAGTGAGCAAGCAAGGATCAGAAACAAGGAGTTTGCACTTGGGGTGTCCCATTAGCCCCCATCCCAGCCCAGCTCCTCTCCCTTCTGACTGGTCAGGGGCTTCAGTGTTGTTCACCTACCACCCAGACAGTGAAACTGAGGAGAAGCACATGTCTGGGGAGAGAGCGGTGGGGGAAGGGCAAAACGGCCCAGAAATAACAAGCAAATCTCCTCAGAAGAAAAGTCTCTAATGAACAGGTCTCAAGGTTCAGAAGTCATAAGGGAGTGGTTGGAAGCTCCAGTTTTTCCAGACAAGGAGCTTTACTTCACTTGCAAGATTTGGGCATCCTTCGTGAAGGGTCTGAGCTCCTGCTATTCCAAATGAGAGCTTTTTGCTCATTGTCTCTCACTTCACTGCTGTGAAATGACTTCAAGTATCTGGATTTGATATACTACAAGAGGAAGAGGGTTTCATGGGTAAACGCACATAAGAAGTACACAGCAGTGATCCCAAATAACAGCAGAAGTCTGAACGCTGAGCCAGCACGCAGCAAACTGCCACCAGGGGGCACCAGAGATCATGTGGCGTGTTGGGGGTGGGGGGGTCCCTCGCTGACCCAGGAGAGAGTGGAAGGATTGGGGAGTTGTCAGACACCTACACGTGGCCCTCTCTGATCACCCACTCCACACCCACCCACCCACCCACCCAGGCCCAAGTTCCTAGTGCAGGTGATTCTCTCTGGGAAATTCCCTTAGAGTTACTGTTGAAAACCTGTTCTGCAAAGATGAATAGATGGATGACTTGAAAGGATCCCAGTGAAGGTGCGAGGCAAATGCTCAACCTTCGGGTTCACAAAATGAGACCCCAGTCGGCGCCATCCCACAGGCTGGGCACTGGTACAGGTACTAGTGCTTCCACAGGGCTCTAGGGTACGCGGATTCCCCAGGCGCCCTAGACCCTCCTGGCTATGCTGACACTAAGAGCAGGGCGTGGGCAGGGAGGGAATAGATGAAAAGGCCAGTGAAGAGCCTTTAACCACCTCTCTGCAGTTGCCCCTGACTCACTAATCTGCTCAGTAATAAAGCTGGGCGGGGCCCACGTCCCACATCTCGCGCCTCAGGCAGAGGCAGGGGTCCTCGGTCTCAACCTCTAGCATCCATCATCCCACACACACCCGTCTTCCATTTATGGCCAAGTGAGAAGCTGAAACCTTTAACAGGCCCCTTCCATCTCTCCCCGGAGTTTGATGTAATTTAAACACGGACCTGAAGCTCTTGCGGGCTTCCAACTCCTGTGAAACACTTCAGTCAATTATCCCCCTCGCAGAGCTTCTATTTAAAGAGACATTGTCAGGTTCTTAAGCCTCACATCAGACCCGCTGCTTTCCACTTCATATACAAAGACTCAAAACACGAGTTCTTTGAGCATTGGAAGAAATACAATTAAGCAAAGCTTTCCCAATGGTTCCACCCTGCAGGCGCACCCACGTGCAGGACAGGAGAACTGGGAGGTGGGGGGGTGGGGGGTAGGGAAGTGCTAAGTCGTTTCCATTTCAGGTCTCTGCACATGAAAGGTAGTAAGGCTAGGCCAGGAGACCTCAAAGATGGAACTCAAATGCAGAGCTGCATAACAGGGTGGGGACTGGGGTAAGGCAATAATCCCACATTGTCAATGAAGTTGAATCCTGGGTCTGCCTTGGGCAGAGGCAGGGGAGCAGGAAAGACCCAGAAGCTGGTTCAAGGGATAACTGACAGTCAACACCATGGGCTCTGCCACCCCCCCCCCATATGCTTTTAATTCTCTTGAAGCAGGAATTTCTCCCCAGAAAAACAAGTCTCTGAGGCCCTTACCCTTGTGGGACAGGAGACATGGGTTGTGTGCCACAGGCAGAGCAGGGAGGCTAGGCCTTTATTCTACAAGTCCAGGGTTGGGGAAATCAGGCGAGGGGATGGGAGCCAGCAGAAGCCAGCACCCAGGACTGAGCCTTAGGACTGAGGGGATGGGGTTCATCTTCCTGGCTTAAAAGGCTGTGGTCTATGGAACCAGACTTCCAGGACAGGAAAGCAAGGCTCCAGGGAAGGAAAGAGACTTAGGGAATACCAACAAGCACAAAAAAGAAATGATAGGGGTCCCTTTCAAAGAGAAGGTGTCTTGTCTTGGCAGTGGGGACAGGTCCTGGGATCTCAGGCAGGAAGTTGCCAGAAAAGTGAGAGACCTGGGGGGTGAAAAAGAGACTTCCGAGTGGAGCAGAAATGGGGGGTGGAGAGTGGGGAGCAGAACTTGATCTTGATGCTGTTTACCGCTGAGCATGAAGCACCAGGGTCTCGGTGCCTGCTTGCCAGGGCTGAGGCCCAGGCACTGGGTGGGGGAGAGCGTTGGCCTCTAACTCCTGGCTGCTCTCCACCCCTGGTGCTTCCCCCACCAAGCTGGGGATGTCTGGGGCTGTAGAGCGTCGTCGCAAACCCAAGCGGCCAGTGCCGGAACCGCCCTCTGGGTGGGGGCTCAGGCCTATGGGGGCTTGCACTAACGTTGAGGGCGCTCCTTCCAGAACCTCATGCGAACGCCATCGCCCGGTCCCTGAAGACTGGGGTGAATGTGGTCGGGCCATCAGAGCTCCAGCCCGCAGTCGAGCCGCCTCCTCCTCGGTCACTGAACCCAGAGCGAGGCTCATACTCCGGCCCAGCTCGGGTCGCTCGCCTCCCTGCGCTCTGTGTCTGCCTGAACCCTTGTTCCCTGAGCCAGCCTCGCCTCCGTGACCATGGCCGCCAGTCACTCTGGCAAAGCGTGCCAGGAGAGGCCGGGGCAGGCGGCGGGGGCTGGGCCTTCGGCGCTCCGGGCTGGGTACAGGAGCCGGGCGGCCTGGGGGGCTGTCGGAGTTGGAGCCCCGGGCCGCGGCCGCAGCAGCTGCGCGGCCCCAAGGCCCAGTGAGGGCCTGCACGCACGTCCCGTGGCCACGTGCAGCGGCCAGCTGCAGCGCCGTGAGGCCCGCACGGTTGGTGCGATCGAGGCGAAGGCCGAGACGACGGAAAGAACGCACCAGGAATTCGAGCACCGCCCCGTGGCCGCACGCCGCCGCCCACATCACCGGGCTATTACCCGCCGAGTCCGCCGCTTCGGGGTCGCCGCTGAACTGCACCAGCAGCTGCACGGCGTCCAGGTGGCCACGCTCACAGGCCAGGCTGAGCGCTGTGCGGCCGCGCTCGTCCCGAAGGTTCACAGCTGCACCCTGCTCCAACAGTAGCCTCACGAAGCGCGAGCGCAGCGCGGGGTCCGGCAACCCCACTGCCACCATGAGCGGCGTACGGCCCTGCTCTGCACGACAGTCGATGATGCTGCGGTCCAAGGCATCTAGCACAAAGCGGGCTAGGTGCACCTTACCCGCCTGCATGGCCTCCAGGAAAGTGCGCGTACCCGCTCGGGGGCACAAGTCCTTAGGTTTGAGCATGGTCTCAGCCGCCGCGCCCAGCCGGCCCGGCAGCTCCGCACCGGGGCTCCCCTTTATCTGCGTCCCGCGGGGCTCTGCCCCCTCCTCTGGTGCTCTGGTCTGGATTCCCTCTGTGCGTGGGTGGCTGCAGCTGAGGGTCCTGAGGTTTCCACTCTGGTCTCCCAACACCTCTCGCTGTCCCGCGGCTCCTGGGCCGCACGCCCGCTCTCGCTGTTCCTTTCCCGGGCTTCCCGCCTGGAGGTGTAGGTTTCTCCTAATCTGCGCTCCGCACCTGGCCCGCCACGAGACGACGGAAGCCGAAGCTCAGCCCCTTCCTGATTCTCCCGCTGCGTTCCCGGTGTCCGGCGCCCCTCAGTCCCTCTTGTCTTGGAGCTGCGCCACTTACCCGCACCCGGGGCAGCCCCCGCTGCTGCTGAGACGGTGGCGTCCGCTGTGCGTGCCTGCCTCCAGCCCTGGCAGGGCGCGCCGCTCCTCAAGCTGCTGGCGCCGTTCCTCCGCCTCCTCCCCTCTCGCGGGGGCCGGGCCACACCAGGGCGCTTGCTCCTTACTTGGGGGGCTCACCGGCGCTGGAGCCTCCCGCCCGCCGGGAAACCTGGCTTTATAGCCTCGAGGGTCTCCATGGCAATGGCTGCTCTGGAAGCTGGCTGAGCCGTCTGGGCAGAAACCGACGGGGTGGGGAAACTGCCCCTGACCTCCACCTCTTCGTGAGCCCCGAAATAGGGGAGCGGCTCCTCCTTCGTGCTCCCCTGGGGCTGCAGAGACGGTTTGGGGCGGAGGCGGGGGCTGCTCGCTGGGGGCCACATGCACCCAACCCGGCCAATCCCAATGTCACAGTCGTCTCTCCCCGCCCTCCGCCCCCGCTGGAGTCGGTGCCTAGGCTCGGTAGAAAGACAGTATCTCGGGGCCCATCGGGCAAAACCGAGGGCTGCCCTCAGTGGTCCGGGTGGAAGAACAAGGGACCCTGTTTCCGCTGACTGGACCAGATGTGAGCTGGATGGTGGCGGCAAAAGATGGATGGGGAATGACTTGGAAGATGGGGAGTACCTGCGCTGCCAGTGGGGTGGGGTGGGGGGCGCTCAGTCTGACTGGGAGCTGCCACCGAAGTGTAGCAAATCACTCACACACAATTGTTCCTCCCTCACACGCTCACTCGGAGAGGGGGTGAGGGGGTGTACTCTCCGATCGCAGACGTCTCCAACCCCGACAACCCGCCCGTGAGCCTGCTCCCCAAAGCTGAGAAGCTGACGGAGCAGAGAATCCGAGCCGGGGCCTTAGGATCCCCAAGTGCTATAGCAGCTTCAGCAGCTCCGTGGTATAGTTTCTCTGGACCCACCTCTACCCCTGGAATGAGCTGGGGGAACACGCGAGGCTCCCCCATGGGCCCTGTTTCCCCAAACCATTCCCAGATCACAGGGCTCTGACTATGACCTTTTGAGAGAGAAAGCAGAGAGCGCTGGATTCAATAGGTTGTGGTAAAACCACTGTGAGCTCTCTCCCTCCTGTGGGCAGGGACTGGTGGGGGGGCGGGGGAGGAGAGGCTTGAGTTGAGTGGAGTCGGGGTGCCTCAGAGCCTTGGGGCTGTGGGAGGGTGTGTAGGGTTGGAATGGATATTTGTAACCTAACAAGTGGATCCGGTATCAGCTACAGAACTGAGACTTTTCGTGAGGCAGTTATCGTGTTCCCAGCTGTGGGAAATACAGACATACAGCAACCTCCCTTCTCCAGAGTCTCCTGTTCACCCACCCCACCCCACCCCACCCCCAGCTGGAAGACTGGACCAAAACTTAAAAAGTGAAAGTTATCACTTGAGGGCTGAATACATCTGTTAAATACACAAGGAAGGACAGTCCTTGGAGGAGCACATGGAACTGTGGAGAGGGAAGGGCTTGGGGTGGTGGCCTAGTGGCTAAGTCCACTGGGCATAATTCACATACATCCCAAGGACCCTGGTCTGGTTCATAACTGGAGAGGGGGAACCACCAAGATGAACCATTAAATTAAAAAAAAAAAAAATAGTGCATGTTTCTTCTTCCTCTCCCTTCCTGCCTCCTTGCCTACTCGCCTTCAATCCTGCCTGCACCTTTCCTTTACAAAAGAAAGAAGAAAGGCTTTTTCCAGACTTTCCAGGGTAATGCAGGCAAGGGCTTAGATGGAGGGAGAAAAAAAAAAAAAAAAACACCTTAAAGGACCAATGTTGGTGGCTACTTTAAAGGGTCCCTTCCTATAAAAGACAGGAAATTAAGGGAAGAGTAGAGCAGTACCAAAATACTTTTCAGCAAGCATCACCTGAGCAACAGTGTGGGGTAGGGAGAGGATTTGCCTCTGAGCAGATGGGTGAGTGGCAAAGTGGGCACAATGCCCACGCCCAGACCTTCTTGCCCACCTGGCATCCAGGGGTCCAGCTGTGGAGCAGGGGTTCCCACCCCTCTCTGTCCTGGAATGGGGATGTGATGTGTACCTGGATACACTGCGAAGTCTCCCAGTTTTTCCTTTTTGCATGTTTTAATGCCCCTGCTGAGGGCTCTGTCAGTTTTCTCTCATGGTGTCATAGAAAGGGCATGGTATTTGACCTTGGAGTTAAGTCCCAGCTTGAAGGCACTGCTAACAGTGTGGTTCCAGGTCTGCATGCTTGTAGGAGCCCTGCCTGCACCACACAAGAACAGGGTCAGGAAAAGCGCTGCAGAGCACAGAGGACAGAAAGCCTCACCCTGCCCCCATGCCTGAGGTTCCTCCTGGGGTGATGCCCAGGGGTGGTGCAGACTCTCCAACCCCAGTAAGGACGAAGAAATATTTTCCCTTTTAACTCAGCTAGCAGGAGAAAAGTTTACCTTTCCTTCATGACTCGATTTCCCTTCCCTTCCTCTGTTTCTAGGGTTGGAGGAGAGTGGGTGTGGAATCTGTGTGCAGCAGGCCACCCTGACCAGCCAGCCAGTGACACTTTTGGGTGGAGAGAAGCAGCAGGAACACAGAGGGGCCCTGTGTTGGCACTAAAAGCCATGTCCCCTCCTCCCTGAGACAAGTCCACCTCATTTAGGTCCCTGTTACCTGTGGAGGATGGAGACAGTTCCTGGGAAGAAGAGCTAGGGCAGGTCCCCAGCAGGGTCATGCTGGGTACTCTTTGGAAGGAGCAGCCCGTTCCAGTTCCATTCACCCCAGCTGGCATCATTAACCCAGCCGGCCTGTGGTGGGATGTGGGTGGAGGTACCAGGTCTCAGGACCTGGAGCCTTTGCCTGACTTTCCCTGTGGGCTCAGTATGTTCTGAACAGAAAAGAAATAGCAAAGCTGAAAAAAAGCTGAGACTTTGCTGCAGAGCACAGAGGCACCAACAGCCGGAATTAGAAGCTGTCGCTTAGGGAGCTGAAGGCTGACAGGAGATGGAAGGAGGCAGGCAGGGACAGGCAGGCCTGCACACTCCCTTCCCCTCCTACCTGCTGAGTCTGCCCCCCTGAAGGGCCGAGGCTGGCAAAGGGACTTTCTCCCAGAGACAAGTCTGCAGTCTGTCACTCTGTCTGCCTCTCCCCCCACCCAGGCCCCTTTCTTTCCTCTTCAAGTGTCACCAGCCCCCTCACCCAGTCACGTTGCACCAGCTCAGCAGGGTTGGCCTGGTGGCACGTGGCTGGGAGATCCAGAGAGTTTCAGGGGGGTTTTGGGGGGTGCAGGGGGTGGGGTGAGTCAGCAGAGGACACTGGCTTCTGAGTCAGCAATGGGATTGGGAAGGGTAGGGACCTGTCTCTCTGCAAAAGGTGAAATTAAGACAGAACTGGTGGACAGGGAATGTTGCCCCAGCCCCACGGAAACACAGCAGGAATGGAACCCAGGTGTCCTCCACTTGCCCAGTACCCTGGGGAAGGACCTCAACTCTTCCTTCTCACATCCCCTACAGTCAGTGATTAATTCACCCCCAGGGCCCAGAGATTATGTCTTTTTTCCCAGGGGGACACCTTATCGTTTTATCAGAGAACAGAAGACAAGGAGGTAGGTGTTGGGGTCTGGTCTCGGGAAGTCCTAGGCTGCTTGTGGTGCAGGGGACTTTCCAGAAGGCAGGTGCACCCCTTTCTCCATCCCTGGGCTTTCCAACTTCAGACAGGGCGGGGATGGAGATGGGGGAGACAGACTCCTTGGTGAAAGATGGGGGCTGCCCAGTAGGCTCTGTTTGGCACCAGGAGGCTCAGGCCCCCGTGCCTGAGTCAGTCAGTGAGATCCTCTAGGCCTGCATCCTCATTCCTGTGTAGAAAACCCCCTGGACTGAGGGGAGAGATGGGGCTGCTGAGTACCTTCGGGGTGGCAGCGGTATTGAAGACAGGACACTGACCTGGGGTGTAGGTATCCCCGCAACCCCCAGCCTCAACAAGTGTGTGTACAGACCTTACTCCAGTGAATGAGCAGGTCCCTTAGCCTCACCCTGCAACCAAGGACTGAGAGGATCCCAGCCGTCAGGCCCCTTGTGGGATGGGAGAAGAGTCCTGTTTATTTCCAAAGGCACAGGTGCCACCGCTAATGTCATTTGCTCTGATTGGAAAACAACCTCTTCCCAGGATCCACCTCCACTGGGCCTCTCCCAAGCTAGTGCTATCCCCATGTGGGAGTTAGGGCCATGCCACAGGTACCATCAACAGTTGCCCACAAGCCCTTGTATAGCAAGTGCTGGGGTCAACCATAACTGCCACAGGAGCCCGATAATCTAACAGTTTGGGGTCTGACAAAAGGGGCCCAGGTGGCCTGAAGGATTGCAACTCCCCAGGAGGGTGAGGAGGGTGGGGGCACCTCTGCACTAGGCTCTTCTGCTCCTGCCTAGAGGCTGGAGACAAAGAAGGGCCACATCTGGGTGGGGGTAGAGAAGGATGACATCATTTTCCAGTGGTTATGGCAGCAGATCCCACAGAAGGGGAAGTGAATCCTCTTCAAGCCCAGGGGCAGGGCTGTTCTACTGGGATCCTCCCCAGCTCCAGCTCCCAAAGGCTTTTCCCCAACCCACTTCATTCTGGGGCACTCTACTCGCTTTCCCCCCCATTATTGTGGCTGTAGAACAGAGGTCAGGTTTAGGAAAGAGATATTGACACAGGCTTTTTTAGTAGGAGTGAAAAGGAGAAAAATAAATAAACCTCCAAGTCAGGAGAGAAAATAATGCCGAACTCGTCGGGCAGCCTGAGTAGGGGTACATGCTAGGAAGCACCCCCTAGACCTAGGAAAAGGTCTAACCTTCCAGGTGAGGAAGCTGAGTCCTGAGCGGGGCACTGCTAGTTCTACACTAGGAAAGGTCGCAGACCTCATTTCCTGCCTCCCAGTCCATATTCTATAGCCATCAACAAATATGTGACACTTATTCAGAGGTGGACGGGAAGGATGAGAAGCAGAAAGCCTGCTTGGAGAGGACTCCGAGGATCCAGGTGGGTCCCTGCCCTGATGGCACCTGGTTCCTGCCTCTTTCTTGAGCCTGGCTGTTGGGGATGGGGGCTCCAGCACCCCAGGGAGCCCCTGTTTACTAAAGCCTCAGAGTGCTGGGGCCCCTCATTCAGGGGGTAGGGATAGAGCCACATCCCAAGAGAAGGGTCTGAATGTCCCTGCAAAATGTCCCAGTCAGATGAGGGCATCAGAGGTGGCTCTCCTCGGTGTCTGCCTTTGCTGTGGGTGGGTCTTGCTCACAAGGTTCCCTAGATGCCTCACAGGCTTGCTCAGGCTTGTCCTCTGCCACAGAGGGGAAGCAGCCCCTTAAGCAGGCCTTCACGGACTCCTTCACCTCAGCCTCCAGGTCCTTCACTCTGGCCTTGTATTCTGCCAGCACCTGCTGCTGGAACTGTGGAGACAGCAAGGACCACTGTCTGGCTCCGGCACAGCCCCCTGACCAGCCCTCTCCCCTAGACAGTGAAGTAAGGAGATACCCAGTCTGCTCAGAGCTCCCAGGAGATTGGGGTGGGAGGCGGAGGACAGCGGAGTTCATCTGGGAGCCTCTCAGGAGAGGGGGTTCCAACCAAACAAAGAAATTTGTATAGCTGCCTCATTCAGAAGAGTCCCAGGGCCTTGTGGGAACCAGAGTCTGCAACTCTCTGGGGAAGGATGAGCCCCCTGTCCCCACCCTCCTGCTTAGCAATGCCCTGGAGCAGCACCCCTGAAACTAGTCCACTTCTTCAGGGGCCATGATAGTGGTCCCTGTCACCTGTTTCTCCATCTCCTGGATCTGTTCCAAGCAAGCCGCCTGCTTCTCCTCCAGCTTCTCCTGCTGCCTCTCCAGGCTTCCTGTCATCTGGGCGCAAGTGAGAGGCAGAGAATCAGGGCAACTGCAGGCAACGTGGACTGGAATCTCGCTACAAGCTCAGCCTTTGGGCAAATACCTTAACCTTTTAACTTTTTTTTTTTTTAATATGTAAAATGAGGATAATAGTAGCTATCTGGCTGGATTGTGATGGCGTATATGAGACAGTTCATATGAAGCCCCTGGCTTCATGCCTGATGCAGTGTCAGAACTCAGTAGAACAGAGCTCTCTCACTGTGGCTAACAAAACTCCAGGGGAGCTCTAGCCCCATTCTCAGCAGGATTTTCCTTCCTCTTCTGACTCCTTGGAGCCTCAGGAAGCCCCCTCCCCTTTTCACCCACCCACCTACTCCAATTTCATACTCTCCTGGCCAGTCAACCCGTATCCTTTCCATCTAGGGCAGCTGGCCAAAGACAGGCCACTGCCTCCACACAAAGCCCAGAACCCAGGGAGCCCCCTAGGCTCCTCCTCCCCTGCACTTCATCCTCCCATGCCTAGCTACATGGGCCACTTCTCATAAGGGCAAAGTAACGGCCTGGGACCACTCTTTTCCCGCCTGTGAAGATGGGGGAGTGGGGGGAAGAGAAAAGGACAGATCTCTTACACACCTGCTTGATGGCCTGCACTACCTCCTGGATGTGGGAGTTGTTAATCTCTCTCTTCAACCTGTTGGTATGATCAGAGTCTCAGAAGAGTTGAATGAGCAAGTCTCCTCAGGGTGTAGGGAGAATGAAAAATATGCAGGAGGGGTGGGAACCAGCCAGAGGAGTAAGTATAAGGGTTCAAGGATTTGGAGCTCTGAGGAAAGTTTCCTCACTAAATACAATGTCCTTTCAGTGTGGGAAAGCACAGGAACCAACTGTAACAAGGTTTCATTTCTTTCTCTCTCTCTCTCTCTCTCTCTCTCTCTCTCTCTCTCTCTCTCTCTCTCTCTCTCT
>RJWH01003871.1:0-115936 GCA_004363575.1 Solenodon paradoxus | reverse complement strand
TCCACTTGTGAAGACGCCCCTTCCCAGGTGGCAGGAAGCTCTGAGTCTAGACGTTGAGTCCAGGTCTGCCGCTCCTGGGCTCACCTCTCCTGGGCCATCTTGTCTGTGGTGACCTTGATCATGGTTTGGATTCGCTCCAGTCTCTTGGCCTCCAGCTTTTTCTTTGCCTCTTTGGTGTCACTGCAGAGAGAAAGGCATCAGGGAGATGGTTTGTGGGGCCTGAGCCCTCTTCTGCAGTGCACATCGGTGTGGGAGGGAGGCGGTCATACATCTCCAAAGTCTCCTTGAGGGCCTTCATCTCTGCAGCATGTTTCTCTCTGGCCAGCTCCATCATCTTGGCAAAGTGCTTCAGGAGGAGGAAGGGTGAACTCAGTGAGAAGCCCTTATAGTACTGAAGGGGTGGGGTTGGTGGGGTCGGAGCCCTCTCCCTCACCCCCCACCTCGGTGGCGTGCTGCTCCTTGCGCTTCCTGACGCTCTCATATTGCTCTTCGCCCAGCTGCATCAGTTCCAGCTCCAGCCTGTCCTTGAGTTCTCGAATGCGTGCATCCCCGCTCTCTGGGCCTTCCCCCTGCGCAGCCCAGACAGCAGTCTCCTCGCTGGGCAGGATCCTGAGGAGGCCACGTGGAAATAGGCCCTGAGCCCTCTAGGAGCTGCTGACTCCCGCAGAGGGCAGGGCACCGTCCAGGCCCTCACCTCTTCTTGCGAGAACCCTTGCCGGGGCCCAGCCGGCGACTTCCGCCGGCGGCCGTAGCACCCTGCGGCCCAAGCTCCGCCAGCTGCACCTTGCCCCTCTGTAGGAGCTCCTCCCAGCGCCTCGCAATGCGCCTCTCCAGCTCCCGCAGATCCTTCTCCTGCCGCCGCTGCAGCTTCACGACGCCCTTCAGCTCCCGCAGCTCCTCCAGACTGGCTGTCTGGGGCTCTGCGGGCACACGGGTGAGGCGCACGCGTTCCAGGAGCCCCCGGGAGCCCTGGAACACTGCCCCACTCCCAGCTATCCCTAAGATGGTTCAGACTGAGCAGGCCTTACCTGAGACTTCTTTCGTGGTCTCCTCCCTGGGCTGGTTCCCCGCTGCTGCAAGAGCAACAGCACAGGCTGACAGTTGCCACTGGGCCCCCTGGGCGCAGCCGGGCTCCTCCATGACCCCAGATGACCACATGCCTGCCCTTTGCCAGCGCTGAGACTTCAGACACTGTCCCTCCCGCCCAGGTGAAAGTTTTAGATTTTTAAAGAGCTGCGGCTAGGATGTCCCAGTGGGTGCAGCTGCAGAGGTGGAAGCCTTTACCTGCTGACCCGTTCCTTGTAGGGGCCGAAGCCCTATTGACCCCACAGGCAACTGGACTCTCTAGCAGGAAAGGCTGCTGTGTCTGTGTCAGCGGGGAGAGCCGGTTAGGAAGCTGACTCTAGTGCATTCTGTCACTGAGCACTGGCCTCTGCCCGCCCCCAGCTTTGCACATGGCCAGAGCCCTGGCAAAGGAGCCGGTAACACAGACCTCAGGCAGACCTCCCATGGCTTCCTTGAGCTTCACAGATTTATCATGGGCACTGAAGAACTTGATGGGGTTGGCCAGGGCCACGGTCAGATCTAGGAGCACAGGAGCATCGAGGGTCTGCTATGGATACTAACTGGGAACCTCCTCCACCTTCACCTACCCCAGGCTCCCCTGTCCTGGGTGGGAGGGGAAGGGCCATGGGCCTCTTACCTGCCCAGGTGTCAGGTATATAGTCCTTCATCTCCAGGAAGACAAAGAGTGCAGGCATGGTGAGGGGCATGTTGCTCTCACTGTGCAGGCACAGATGGTGGTATCCTGCCAGACATGGCACATAAATCATAAACCAGAGCCCACTATAACCCAGCTGGGCACCATCCAGCACTCAAGACCTCTGTCTTTAAAGTCAGAGAAACCAGAGACTAAGTCGGGTTCTACGCCTTTCTGGCTGCGTGGCTTTCGACGGGTAACTTCAAATTTCTGAGACTCCTCATCTGTAAAATGGGGATTTCACCTCATGGGGTTATTGTTAGGGTTAAGTAAGACTATAAATCCTTAATGCATGTTAGGTGCCCAATAAGTGCCATCTACTTGGAAAACTGCCCCCAATAGTTCTGAAAATTAGGCATTACTTTAGAGAGCAGAGTCCTCACCTCTGACAGTGTCCTGGAGAAGCACTATTTCTGCCCCACCTCTTAGAATTGATAACATGAGATGGTTAAGTAAGATCTCACGGCCACTCCCCTAAGCTTCCCCACTGATTCTGGCCTTGGTCTCAGACCCTCTGGGAACAGCAAAGAAGGACCCCTGTCCTTACCAGAATTCAGGGCACTAATGGGGATGATTCGGTGTCCAAGGAACTTGTTGCCTTCCTCCATCACAGCCACTCTGAGGGAGGCTAGCTCAGGCATCAAGATCTGGGGAGAGTGTGGGACAGTTCAAGCTGGGGAGGGTAGAGGTGACAAGCTGGCCCCAGAAGGCTTAGGGTCAGCGTGAGATCATGGCAGGTGTTTTCAGATCTGGGAGGGAGGAGGGCACACTCTAGGCCACATGCATAGACATCCTCACAGCTCACATGCCGACTGGTCTCAAACAGGCAGGAAGGGTTGGCTATACAGCCCAGGGCCCTGGGGATCCTGGTGCAGACAGCCCTTGACAGCTTTGCCAACAAACATCCAATGGGGGCAAAATCCCCATGATTCCATGGGACCCTGCACCCTGGTCTGGGAGGGCATAGGGTGAAGGGTGGAGAGTGAGGGAGGTTCAAGGAAATCCCTTTATGGATTTCCTCTTTCGTCCAAGTACAGACCAACAACTAGGGACAAATCATAGCCCCAGCCCTGCCCTTGCCTCCACCTTCTCAAAGACAAAAGGCTCCTCCTTCCAGACAGGATTGATGGAGTTGGTACTGGGTGATAGCTTGGTACGATAGCGCCTCTTGGGGTCTCCAGGAAGGCCAAACAGCTCCACTTCCACAAAGGTGCGCACGCTACGTTCTGACAGGAACTGCCCAGAAATCACCTGGGTGGAGGCCATGGGAAACCAGCATTAGCTCCCCTACCCAGGCTCTTCCCCAGCACCCAGTGGCTCCAGTTCCTCTAGCAGAAGCATTGCTTTTGGAAGAGCCCCATTCATCTCTGGCCATCAAGTTGAGGCTGTGTGACACGAGAGTTACAGCTAAGCTCTGGTGACCAGTATGCGTCCAACGTTCAGGGAAGCAATGTGGGTCTTTCCAGCTACCTCCCCAGGCAAGGAAGGAACAGAGCCTCCCCCAGGGCCTGGGGCTCCCGCTGCCCAACTCTGCCCACTCTTCTCCCCTCCCCCTCTCAGCCTCAGCCCTTCCCCTTGGTTTCCATGGGGACCAAGAGGCAGCCTCCAGTGCTGAGGAGGAGGCAGTTTCCAAGGCAACTTCCTACTGCACAAATTGGCTGGGGTTGAAGTTTTCGGGATATCAGGGGAGGGGGTTGGGAGTGCAGAAGTGGGGCTCCTATGTCTTTCTCCTCAAGACCTCTGCCCTCCCGGCCACTTGTCCACCTCTGGGCCTTGCCGTAATGGAAAGGGTGGTGGCTACCACCACATCGATGCGGTCCACAGAGAAGGGGTTGAACTGCTTGTCCAGCCGGCGCATGAACTCATGCTTGAGGAGGTAACCGCTCTGTCCATTGAACTCGAACAGCGCCATGTTCTGCTGCATGGGCAGGTCTGAGGGGAAAGGGCACCGGGTGAGGAAGGCCCAGCCCTGGGTCTGCACCCAGCCTCTATAGCCTACATCCCCTGTCTATCCTGTTTTGTGAATGGGGACCATGAGGGTGAGGGTCTGTCATGTCCCAGCCTGGTTCCTTATGGTGTCTCATCACTCAGGAAGGGTCCGCAACCCGGGGTCCACAACCCGGGCAAAACCATGACCAGACCACAAGCTCACCGTGGGAGTTGTGGTAGATGGAGCAGACAATCCCATTCTCAGGCACAGCAGCCAGCATGCCAGTGCCTTGGCATTTTCATAGACATATCATATATGTGCAGTCATGGGCACGGGCATGGGCTGATGTGCCTACACCCCTAACCACACACCTGCACTGCCCCCAGAGCCTAAACAAGCATCAGAACCCCCCAGTCTGCTCTAAAAAGGCAACGGTGGGAGAGGCAGTGGGCAGGGAAAGGTTCTGAAGAGTCTGGAGGTACCCTCACCCATTGTCTGGAAGTTGAGGGCAACCATTTGGCAACCAGCGTTCCAGAACATCTGGGGCATATAGTTGGAGGAGTCCATGCGGGTGCCCTTAGGGTAAATGCGGCTCATCTGGCGCTTGTTGTAGCTGCCCCAGAGTATAGGAGCCAGACCCAAGGCCACCTGCATCAGGAGGACCCAGCAGCCCCCCAGCGAGCCCTGTCCCCAGAACTTCCGCAGCCCTCCAACCCAACCAGGGACCCTGGCGGCTTTTGCCTCAAGGATACTCCACAAACTGCACTGAGGACTTGGAGAGCAGGTCATAAGCCTTGAGCTCTGTGAAGGATGAGATGACGTAGCTTCGGTTCTTCTCTGTGCAGATGAGAAAGGGGAGGAGGCGTTCATGTCAGGCTGTCCCCTTCCTCAGCCCCCTCTGGGGGATAACTTCCTCCAGCAGGGAGATGCCTCCAATCTAACAGGTCCGCTGAGGTCCAAGATTTTAGGGGGCCAACCCCAGGAGGATGATGTCCAGATCTCCATGAGTAACTGTGCTGGGAGTATAAGGCAGGTGTGTGTGTATGCACAGGGCTAGGGTGTGCACTAGAGACCGAGGGATGCATGCCCTCGAGGGGAATACGCAAGGAGAAGCCCAGTGGCCAGGAACATGTTGCAGGAGTGCAGTGTGCAAGCTATGACGACACGGGGCAGGGAACAGGGATGAGAGGTACACACCAAGGGCATGGTTGGGCACAGGTCGGGGTGCAGGAGGTGGCTTCAGGGATGAAGAGTTAGAGCTGCAGAGGTATGCACTGTGCGCAAGAGGACAGAGAGAGGTGTGCCTGATGGGGACACGCATGGACGGAGGAAGAAGGCCTGTGGTACATCAGGAAGATAAAGGTAAGTAGTGCGGGTGTGCACAAAGAGGGAATGTCATGCTGAGCACTGTCTGGTTTCTTCACCTTCCACCCCTTCCCAGGAGTTCTCACACTCAGGGGCCAACTGAAGGCATTGTTCAGCCCTGGGAGCCACAGGACAGCCTGGCTGAAGTGGCCTGTCATAAACAACCTGCCTGTCACCAACACACTCCAGAGCATCCTGCCTGGTGCCAAGTCCTTCAGCAGTGTCGGAAACTAGGAGCCATTGTCACTTAAATAGCTCTTTGCCTGACTCCACTGCTGGGTATTTATAGACATGACCGCACGTCCAAGAAAGGGGAGATTCTCCTTCCTTCACCCCCACCCATCAAGCTGCCCTGGTATCAGGACACACTGCTAGAGGCCTTCTCCTGAATGCAGCCTATGCCCCAGATTGCTGACCCAGCCCACACTGACTTACGTGCAGAGAACTCAAAGGAGATGAACTTGGTGGGCTGGATGTAATTGACTAGGCTAGACATCTCCTCATAAGCTGTCACTTCCAAACCCGCTGTGCCCTAGGGAGGAGAGAGGAGGGTGGAGAAGGACAGTACAGAGCCCAGGGATGAACCCCAGCCACTCAGAAGGGTCTCAGGGCTAGTTGGCCCCACACACCTCATCCAGCTGCATCTTCTTCATCTCTTCTTCATCCAAGTTTCCTGACACCTCCTCCTCTTCCTCTTCTGCCTCCTCCTCCAGCTCAGCCCTGTCCTCACCAGTCCACACTGCCACACACCACTTCATCAGCATGGGACGGGGAGGGGGCAAGTCCCCTCCAAACCAAGCCCTCCCTGCCATCCCAGAAGCTCTCCCCGCCACTCCTCCCCAGCTGACTCACCTGTGTCTTCACCCACAGGGGCACTGGGTGGGCAGTTGTCCTCAGTCTCTCCATCCTCTTCTTTGTTGGGGGCTGAGCCAACAAACTGGTTCTTCTTATTCTTGATGAGGATCTTGCCCCGGAGATCCTCAGGGCTGGGCAGGGGGATCCCTGGTTTCAGCTGTAGGAGAGGGGAGAGGATCAGCACCATTTCCTCACAGTCAGGATGTAGCCTAATCTCCCTAATCCACACTGCTCCATCTTACCTCTACTCTCCTCTCTTCACACCATTTCCCCCTGGTGCAATAAACCACCACTGACCCAACTTATCCCAGTTCCTTAGGGATGTTCTCTCTCACCTAGTGCCTCTGCCCAGAACATCCTTTCCTCACTTTCAGTAAGAAATCCATGAACTCTCACAGGCTTCAGCTTAGCTATTACTTCCTCCAGGAAGCCTTCCCTGATCTAGCAGACCAGATCAGGATCCCAAGTACTCCTATAGCAACCACTGGATTGTAATGGCCAGGTTACTTATCTGCAAGCTGCTTACCCCGCTAGAGGGTAAGCAACTTGAGGGTGGGGACTGCATCTCTGTCCCTAATGTATCCCCAAAGCCTAGCACAATGCCTAACCAGTGGTAAGTGATAGAATCCCAGACCCACAATGCTCCCAGATGAATCCTAGCAGACTCCAGGGACGGCTGTCCCCTAAACCTGGCCCTCTCCGTGCCCCAGGCCCCCAGCACCCAGATGCCTCACGGCAGGAATGAGAACATTTGCACTCACTGGGGACTTTTCTAGAGGCTCTGTGAGCAGCATATCCCCGAACATGGTTCGGCAGTACTCAGCCATCTTGGCCTGCTGGCGGGGTCTGTGGGGTGGGGTTCAACAGTTCCATCCCAGTACTTATCCTCCCTTTGAGCCTGTGAGGACCCATATCGGGGACCCAGGCACGAGAGCCGGGGTCCCAAGGGGATTATTTGGGGAACTGGGAGATTGCTAGAGGGCATGATCGGGAGTTGGGGACAGCCTAGGGAATGACAGCTGCAAGTAGGAAGTGGGGAGAGGGTAGAGAATGAAACTGAATGGGCCTGGATACGCACGAATCCACGTGGTTTTCAAATGAAAGAATGACAGGATACGGGGAGGTCTTAAAGGCACTTTCTGCAATAGCTTCAATTGCTTCCTGGAGGAGAAGGGGACTTGTGGAGGGGAGGTCAGTGCCCCAGGCTCCCTCTCCCCCAGAGGACCCTCCCCCAGTCTCCAGTTCCCACATGCACACAGACCTGCAGGCCCAATCTTGGTCCTTTGTCTCCTCGGCTCTCCTCCAGTCCCCACACTGGTCTGAGTCTTCCCCTGACCCCACTCTTCCTCTCTGCTTCATCCCCTCAACCCCAGGGCCCTTCTCTAGTCCCAGTGCCATCAGCCTCCACACACCTTGAAGTAGATGTCAGTGGTCATAGTGAAGCCATGGGTGATAATGGGCTCCTCATCTGGGGGCTTTCCCTTCCAGCAGTCCAGCTCCACGCAGCGGCAGCCAGCCAGCAGCACCTGGCGGTACATCTCGGCGGAAGAAAGGCCTGAGAACTGGCCAGCTGAGCAGAGGGATGAGGGCAGGGGTGCCAGTCAAGGACAGTCCCGCTTTCCCCACCCCACTCCATCGTGGTATGTCCTGTTGGCAGCCTGGGGGCAACCTCTGCAGGGGATTCAGGGAACAGAAACGGATCCCCTTTGCTAAAAAGATAGGTTGCTGATGGGGTGGCTGGGCCCACCTGTCAGGTAGGTGTTGTGTGAGGAGTTGATGAAGTAATGATTGAGGGGCTGCGTCATGTCATGGTGGAGCAGTAACTTATCCTGAACCAGCACACTATTCTCTGGTCCACAGAGAAACCACACCATGCCTTCCGGTGACAGCTGGCCTGGAGGACGGGGAAACTGGTCAGAGCCACAGTCTGCGGAACAGACCCTGGAGGCGAAGTGCTCCCCTAGGCCTCACCTCTCTGGATGTTGATGCCACTGGGCTCATACTTCTCAATGAGGCCCTGCACCTGGTCAGGCCGTGCTGGCGGGAACAGCAAGGAGTTGAGCCGGGAGTCCCGCTGTTTCTGGTTGATGAATTTAGTCAGATGCTCCTTGGTCATATAGGGTTTGGCCTTGGCATGACTGCAGGCCAGAGAGAGGATTAAAGGTCATATCCCCTAGGCTGGAAGTGGGAACGGCTTCAAACAGCCCTCTTCTCCAGCAAAGCTGCCTAATTCCCAGTGTGGCAGATGGGAACTTTAGCCACCACCCCTTCCCCCGTGTCCAGCCCAGCCCAGAGCTCACTAGGAAGTGAAGATCTCATCTATTTCTGGCCGAGGACAGAGGCTCATGAGGAAACTCTTGTAGACAGATTCTGGGAAATCCTCAGGATTGATGGAGTCATTCTGGAGGAAGTGGGGCAGGGGTGGAATAGAGTCACCTGATAATTCCAGCCCCAACTTTCTCAGCACTAAAAACACAAACTAGGCCCAGGCCTACACAAGGGGTCAGGGGAGGACACAGGGCAGATGGGAGAGTGTCAAGGACATCCTGAGCTCCCTGTTGTTAAGCAGAGACTCTTAGTGGGCTGGGTTGCCCCTACATTTGGACTCACTAGTATCTTGACAGAACCGGAACTAAGAATGACCAAAACAGGAAGGAAAAGAGGTCATGTTAGTGGTGCCGTTAGCCAGAGCAGTGGGCTATCTTTTTTTTTTTTTAATTGGAAGACAAATTTTTAAAAGGAAGCAATTTGAATAAAACCAATGCACTTAACAAAAGAACCCCAAATACATAAAGAAAAAACACAGAACTGGGTGTGCTCTAGTAATTCAGGCATTGAGCCTATGCGTGGGGTGCAGTTCACATACAGCCCAAGGACCGGGGTTTGTGACCTGGGACCAGCAAAAAAAACTAAAATGAACATCTCTTTAGATACTTCTTCCTCCTTCCCTCCTCCCTCCTCACTTCCTCCTTCTTCCTAATTCCTCTCTTGAAAAAAAAAAAAAGTAGAAAGACAATGACAGAATGTGATAGAATATTTGCAAATCATATATCCAATAAGGAACAACTCAACAATAAAAAGGCAAATAGGTACACCCTGGTGGCTCAGGTGTTAAGCCCATGCCTGGGAAGCAGTCCATAAATCCTAGGACCTGGGTTCAAGGCCTGGGGCTGGAGAGAACAACTAAAAATGAACAACTGAATAAAATGCTTCTTCCTCCTGTCCCTTCCTGCCTGTTGCCTGCATTCCTCTTAAAAAAAAGACAACCCAGTTGAAAGAGGGACAATGGATTTGAATAGACATTTCTCCAAAGAAAATATGCAAATGACCATTAAGCACATGAAAAAATGCTCAATATCATTAGTCATTAGGAAAAAGCAAATTAAAACCGCAGTGATATACCACTTCACTCCCATAGGATGAATAACATTTTAAAAAGACATAATAACTAACAAGTGTTGGGGAGAATGTGTAGAAATTGGAACCCTTATACGGAGCTGTTGGCAATGTAAAATGGTGTGTTCACTTTGGAAAAGTTTGGAAGTTCCTCAAAATGTTAAATGTAGAATTACCATAATGACCCAACAATTTCACCTCTATACCCAAGAGAATTAAAAACATATGTCCAAACAAAATTGTGTATGTGAGTATTCATGGTAGCGTTATTCATAAGAGCCAAAAAGTGGAAAGAGCCCAAATGCCCATCAACTAATGAATAGAAAAGCAAAACATGGTCTACCCACACACTGAAATGTTATGCAACTATAAAAAGGATGGAGAAAGTACTGAAATGGATTACAACATGGATGAACTGTGAAAATCTTATGCTAAGTGAAAGAAACCTGGACTTCAGAAATCACATCTCGTATGATTCCATTTGCATGAAATGTCCAGAATAAGCAAATCTATAGAAATAAAAATAGAAGACAGATTAGTGGCAGCCTGGGATTTCGTGCCTTTGCATCCCAGAAAAACCCAGCAAATGTCTTCCAAGACCATACTGGAAGGTCAACATTGGTCTTTGTTTGGAGCAGAGGGTCTGAGCAAGAGAGCCAGTCTAGAGTACCCTAAGAGAGGATATGGACCCACTGGAAAATGATCCAACCAAAGGGTCAGTGGCCTCTCCTGGACACAAGGAGAATTGATAAATAAGGAGGTTTAGCCCAGGTGGGAGCTTGGGAAGCAGGAGAAAAGAAGGTGGATGCACTCATAGCAGGCAAGCAGTGCTGGCTGAGGGCCTCAGTGGGAGCCATCCCACCCTCTCTTCAGCCCCATGCTTGACTGATGGCACCCAAAGGTCGTCAGCTCCCTAGAGTTGTGACTGTAGGAGAAGTATTCCTCCTGGGGTTCGGGTAGACCGTTGATGGACGAGGTCTTAGTTTTATTTATTTATAATGCCCCAAATTCTTACCTGGATAAAAGGGTACAAGTGGTGCCCTATAAAAAGACATGGGCCAGGGAAGTGGGGGCTGAGATCCACTCCTCTATCACCTGCCCAGGACTTAATCTGCCCGGAAGACTCCTTTTTGTAATTCACATAAGGTACTTCTTGGGGTGGCCCTGAATACAACTTGTAATTACATTTTTACTTAATAAAAAGAAAAGAGAGACATGCCCTGGTGGCCTAGGGAATAAGGCAACTGGATGTGGTCCATGTGCATCCCAAGGACCGGGATTCAAGACCAAGGAAATGGGGAGCAACCAAGATGAACAAGTAAATAAATAGATGTGTCCTTCTGTTCTCTTTCTGCTTGCCTGCCTGCTCTCCTCCATTTCTGCCTGAACCTTTCATTTAAAATAAAACGCTAAAAAAAAAAAAAAAAAGAGGGGTGTGTGTTTTCCTGGGTTGAGCTGAAGCATGTGTCCTGGTAGTTTCTACCATTGGTCCTATTTCTCGCCCCCACACCCTGTGTGACTAGTCCCTATAACTTTCAGATCCCTGCCAACTGCCTTTTGTCCCTTATCTTGCTCCTCCAGGCTGAAAACATTCACTTTGGACTAGCATTCCAAGACTAGAATGGGAGTGCACTCGGCATTCTAGTGAGCGAAGTCCACCAACCGCTGCCCCTACTGCCACCCAGGGGCAGTGGGTGCAGGCTGACGTGGTCTCTCAACACAGGTGCTTCACCCCGCTTACCCCGGTTCTATTTCTGTGCCAAGTATCAGAAACCACTGGCTCATAGCTTTTGGTTAGCGTCGTGTTAACATTCCTGCTCTGCACGCGCATGCAGTCACACACGCATGCACAAGCCTGGTCAAGGTGCCCTCTGGTCAGAGCCAGCTCAGGAGAACAGGGGTGAGGTTGCTGGAGTGGGGCGGGGGGCAGGGGCACAGGGGGAACCACTTACCTTGCCTTTGGGAAGGTGACAGGTGCTCAGGGCAGCTTCCACCCGTTTTCGGTCAGCAGGAAACATATGGAAAAAACTGAAGGAGCAGAGAATGGCACCAGGCAAAAACAGGAGTTGGGTCTGGGGAAGGGAGGCTTTTGGGAGCTGGGCAGAAGGCTGTGTAGGGTGTTGGGGAGACTCACTTCTTGACAGGTATCTTTCCTTCAGGGTTGAGCTGCATCGTGAGCTTCACCAGGCTGGTGGGGCAGAAAGCAAGGCTGTGAAGGCCCAGGCTGTGTACTGGGGGCGGCACCCTTAGTCCCTCATGCACTCCAAGTGGGCAGTCACTTACATCTTGTCCAGGAAGGTGCTGCGGGGGGCGTTGGTCGTCATCGGGTGCTTCACCAGAGCCAGCACATCTTCAGCCCAGTCCTGCAGTCCCCCAAAGCAGAGTGGTCAAGTCCCTGACACAAGGTGCCCCCACCACCCCAGAGGCTGCCTGTCTCTCAGAAAGTCCAAGTCATCCCAGGTGGTGGACCCCAGGCCAGATGCCCCCTGCTGCACCTTGCCCACATTCTCCCTGTAGGAGACGAAGTTATGGAAGGTGAGGTCCACCATGTCGGGGCCGGAAACCACGGTGAGTGTCTTCAGCAGGAAGCTGTTGTCAGGAAAGTCCATGTTGAAGACATCCCGGAGCTTCTGACTCTGCAGCAAGTGGTGACACAGTTAGGTGACATGATGTGTCTCCTCTGTGCCCAACATGGCTCTCCCTCTCCCTCCCCCTCAGCCACTTGAACCACTGGGGCAGAATCCCAAGCCCAGTTTAGGAGCCACAGGCCTCAGTAACTTCCCGGGAGAGGTGGGGAGGGAGAGGGCCGCAGGAAGAGCTGAGCTAATGCAGTAGGACATGGCAGTCATGTGTGTTTTGTTTGCATTTTTCATTTGAAGATGGATCCTTTGGCCGGTGGATCTGGGGGTACATACTAGGCCTACGTACCTTGGGCATCTTGGCAAATTTCCCAAAGCGGGTGTCCCGGATGCTGGTGATATCCAGAAATTCCATCTCCTACCAAGACCCAGGTAGGGATGTGGACAGAAAGACCAGGTCAACAGTGGAGGGATGGAAGGAAGGAGGTTCCCCACCTTTTCTATCTTGACCAACTGTCTTCTCTAGATGTCAAGATTGTGTGGAACTGCCCAGACCAGCCTCCCTCCCCAACAATCAGGTTCTTTCTACCCATAGTGACCCTCCCTTCCTCTCTGTCCCTTTTTCTCTGTATATTCCTTCCCTGGTCACTCAGGTTCCTCAGGAGCTGAGGTCTGCAATCTTGTCCACCACCCTGTCTGAATCCTCCCCACTCTCCCCATCCCTGTCTGCCTGGTGTTGAGTCTTTCCTCTGATAGCCCAGAGTCCTCAGGTTTACACAGAATCACAGGCAGAGAATCAGCCTGTGCAATAGTGTTCTCTCTCTCTCTCTCTCTCTCTCTCTCTCTCTCTCTCTCTCTCTCTCTCTCTCCCTTTCTCCCCTATCTCTCTGCCCAAGCGATACTAAGGCTGGCCAGCACGGTTGGAATGATTGCATCCTTTCCCCCAAAGCAAGTAGCCCCTGCTCACAGGAGATCCCCTAAAGCCACCCTCCCGGGTCATTTACTCTCCCCACACCTCCAGCCCCATATCATCAAGAGGCTGTTTTAACTGAATAAGCAGAAAGCCAGGGCCATGGAAGGTTGGATTGCTCACCTTACTCTGATACGTCCAGTACAAGTAATAGCCCTTGGGGTCCACCCGGAGGATAACTGGGGAAGCTATCACAGTTTCCTGTAGAGAGAAGGGGTCAGATCTCTGCTCTAGACGTCAGCTCTGCTTCCCTGGCCTAGGCCAGGGGTTTCAGCACTCATATCTCCATAGCAGGCAGTCTTTCTGGGAACCCGCGGGCCTTTCCCTTGGTTCCCCAGAGCCAGGGTCTGGGTCTAAGCCTTAAAAGCTCTGACCAAGGAATGGGGAAGGCGAGAGGATGATTGAAGATGAAATCTCTGGGCAAGAAGAGGTTTCCAATCTAAACTTCAAATAGAAGCTCTCCATCTAGACCCCACACACCCACCCGCCATGTTTTTAAGGGCCACAGCTCAGCAGGAGTGAATGTCTCTTCCCAATACTCCACCCCCACCCCCAGGAGCAGCACAGAGGGAGCCAAGAGTCCAAACTCCTTTATCCGCCTGCACAATCCAGCCACAGCCTCGCCTCCGTGTGCCATCTCCCTCCATGAACAGCCCGCACCCCATTCACCCCACAGGCGCCAAGTGCGTTCCCACCTCCAAGCCTAAGTCCCCAACACTCTCCTGCCTGAAACCTTCAAGGACCACCCCAAATCTCTCCTCCTCCCTGAAACATGTTGCAACAATGAGGTAGGGGCTGATTGGCAGACCTAGAAGTACACTTGGGAAATCCCCCAGGGCCTGGTGGGCTCCCAGGAAACCAGCCTGTGCACTACCAGAGCTGGAGAGGAGCGAGTGAATGGTGGGTGAGCTTGCCTTCTGATTTCCTGTCCCACGCACAGAACACACAGGCTGCCCCTCGTGGCAATGGTCTTGTGTATATAACAAGATAGCAAAATGGAAGTTTCCCACAAAGCATGGTAACTGCTGCACACCAAACCAGTCCAAATACAAAATTTACAAAGGAAATGGTCACAAAAAGGTTCTGTGATCTGGGATGGTTAGAGTATGGAGAGGCTAATCCGGAGAAAGCTGTGTTGCCATCTTCATTGCCACCCCTCCCCCAAGGGATGGCTGGAGGCCTGACCTCTCACCTTAAACCAAGTGAGGGACTTCAATCGCACTTAGAGAACTTTGGCCCCTTTGCAGGTGTGGGACATAGAGACTGGGATCTGACTCTGCCCAGGAAACCAAGGGGATGACAGACAGGCTGGCTGTCAGAGGCAGAGACACGGGTAAACTAGAGGAGACCAGCCCCAGACTCTTAGGGAAATGCGTATGTGAGTATTTGCTGGCGTCCAAAACGACATGAAGTTGAAAGCTGTGATTAGATTCTGAGAGGAAAAAGAAGTCATTAAGAGTAACCTCCTGAGCTAGACTCTCATCATAGAGATGGACCCTTAAGCAAGAGATCTTCAGCTCAAGGGGGTCTTCCAAGATTCTTTAAAAAAGGCCCACCTGAGAAAGAATGAGCCTTAATCTTCCACCAGACCCAGAGAGCATGTCACCTATTTAACGAAGAACTTTGGTCCCCCTTTCCCACCTCCTTCTCTGCACCCCATCCTTATGAAGCTTGGAGAAGCAGCAGGGAACCCTACCACAGGCCTTTACAGAGGGTCTGCAGCCCACCTGGACCCCTCTAGACAGAGGAGGGCAGAGAAGCCATTCTAAATTAAGATTAGAGTTTTGAATTGGAGTGATGAAAAAGTGATCCTAGGATTGTCTACTCTCCAAGAGCCAGTGCAATGTCTTCTGACCTCTGTCTCCACAGGCAGGGGGAGGGCTTCTCCCATCAAATATATTATAAAGGGGCAGTGGGAGACAAAATTAAGCTGGAAGTTAATTCCATCCTGTGCATTGTGCTTCTCCAACATGGCACAACATACACGTGGCATCGGCCAACTTATCAAAACAGCCTGAGAGCAGAGCCCTGTCTCACAGGTGCATGTGCTGAGCCCAGGCTTGGGAGACTTCTGCTGGTGGAAGTTAGGATCCTGGGCCTGTGCCATGCCATCTGGGGGAGTCGGGTACACAAGTGCTGGCTCACGGAGAGGGTCTCATAGCATATCCCCACTCTAATGACCCTCTACCCAGTCAGATTATACACATTTGCCAGAGGAACTGAGAGAGACCACTTCACTTTTCATTCTGAGCCACTTCCCTCATTCCACAGACTCCTGGGACATGCCACCTCTGTGCCGCAGTGACCATACCACTGCTAGGAAAGCAGAAAGCCTCTCTCCATGGCTCCCCGCCCCATAGTCAGAGAAACCAGATTACTCAGCCTAAGTTAGCCCTAAAGGACCCAGAGCCCCAAACTGCCTTCAGTCACAGACCCAGAGCCCCCTCATCCCACCCTCAGATCAGAATTAGTCCCATGGGCCCTCTCTCATTCCTCCAGAGCCTTCCCGGGACCAGCTCACTCTGATTCTCACATTGGGCCACACCACAGCCTCCTCTCCCTTAGGGAGGGGTCCACAATTCTTCTCATCCACCCAAGAGCATGCCTTGCCCACAACTGGGTCCAGCAACACTTTCAGAGTCTCAGAGGACCAGAGGCTAGGAAGCAGGCTCCCGCTGGGGAAGGGGCAGAGGCAGTGGAGACCAAGGTGCAGAGCAGCGAGAGGCCTTCCCTGCCCCCGCCCCCCCCAAGACGGCTGGTGTCAGGGAGTCAGGCTGAGAGTAGCCAGCAGAAGCAGAAGTCCACCAGCTCTCCCCAGGCCTGGGGGCCCAAGCCTCCAGTTCTCACTTGGAATCTGGGGGCCTTTCGTGGTTTCCCCTCAGCAGCTCAGCAGAGAGGGGTCCTCCCCTGGGACAGGGTCTAGGCTAAGTGGGAGGGGAGGGCGAAGTATTCCAGCCTGAGCATCCCCTTGGGGCAAAAGTAGGGTATTTTTTCCAGGAGTAAGAGGTGAACCCTACTCTTCTTGGTGGCTTTGGGAGAGGACAGATACTGACCCAAAGAAACTTCCTCCTGTGACCACCAAAGCAGCCCACCCTCTTCTCATTTGCAGGGACAGAGTCTTAGCCTCCCAGGCCAGGGACACATGCTGGTGCAGACCCACTTCTCCCCCAGGTTTGTTTACCCAGGCAGTTGTGTCAGCTGCAGGACTGAGTCACACAGGCGCCAGAGTCCTGGCAGACATAAAGCAATTAACATGGGCCCGGCAAAGCCCTGGGACCCAACGCCCCTCTCACCCTCACCCCTGCGCCCCAGCAGCCCACCGCCCCTGCGTCACTTACATCATCCCACTTGATGAAGCGCTCCCCTTGACTGAGATAGGCCTTCACTTCAGGGGGCAGCAGCACCGGGTTGAGTATAGACATGGTGCTAAGTGTCCCTCTTCAGAGCAGCTAGGCAGGCACCAGCAGGCCGGAGGAGGAGGAAAAGAAGTAGGGCAGGCAGAAGGGGAGCCAAGCTGGGCTCACATGGCACCCACCCCAAGCGGGTCCGGAAGTCTGGGTGCTCCTATAGCCCAGCAGCTGGGTGCAGAGCTGAGTGCTTCAGCCAGAAGCCCCTCTGCCTTTTAAATCAGCCTCCTCCCGCCTGCCGGCAATGGGGGGCTGTGGTCACTGCTCCTGCGCAGGAGGCCAGGCTCCCCTCCTTGAAGCCCCCGCCCTCACCCTTACCCCGTGCCTCAGCACTTCCTGCTTAGGCTTCCTTCTCAGTGATATTCAGAACTGAGAGGCCGGTCATGAGGCCTAGGCGCCTTGGAGTGGGGGCCTCTCAGTTCCAGAAGTAGTCTCTGGTCAGATGCAGTTGGGGAACTGGAGAAGGAACAATTTGGGGACCAGCTACAGATAATGCTGCCCAGGCTGGAACGGAGGGAAGAGTGCAAGGAGCTCCGGAGAAGGAACCTACAGAGGTGGGTCCAGAGGCTGGGACAGACCCTGGAGATGAACCTAGAGGGTAGGGCAGGATCCAGCTGGGATTGAATGTTTTGAATAAGCAAAGTTTGTTGAACATCAAGCTCCTCTTTCTCAATGCTTCCTCTCCATGTAAATGAGGTGAAGTGAGGCAATCACACACCTCTTCCACCACCTGTGATCTTGACCCTCTGAGCCTGCCCAAGGCCTGGTGCCTCCACAACTGACCACCACCCCACACACAGCTGCTATGAGCAACTCTTGGCCAATGATCTCCATTGTACTCTCCTGCCAGTCTCCTTCCTCTGCTCTGTGCCCAGGGCCTCATGAAGGAGGGCCACAGCTCTGGGTATCTGCACCGGTGCTTTGTTAGGGCCTCTGGCCTGAGGGAGTTCAGTCCCAGCCCAGCTCAGCTCAGCCCACTTCCTCTTGCCTAACCTGCTCCTCTTATCACCCTCTCAATCCAGCTAGGGGGTGGAGGTGGGGGGTAACAGGAGGGGAGCAGGGAGTCTGCCCAAGACTTCCTTCCGCTTTCAGGACCTGAGACTTTGTGCCACTCCCTAGTAACTGTGGGACCCTCGCATAAAGCATTAGAATTGCCTTCTCGTCAGGCTACACCGGGGTCTGATGATGGGAACCAGTAGGGATGAGAGTTAAGAGAATTTCTAGCACCAAACTAAGCCCCAGAAGAGCAATTGTAAGACCCCTGGGGTGGAATCCAGAGCAAAGCCTAACTGAGGCTCTTGCTGGAGAGCTCCTCCATGCTTCTACACCCTCTGACCATTGAACTCATCTTCTCCCCGCTCCCTCCAAGTCCTGCTGTCTCTCGTCTCTCCTCCCCAACATTCTCCAGCTGAGGGCCCCTCTGGGGGCCCCTCTAGTCTCCCTGCAGTGTTAACTCCCTCCCTGAGATCAGGTTCCCTCTCTGTCTGTTTGAGTGAATTTTGCAAGGGAAATCCATACCCCTTCCCAAAGCCCCTGCACCTGTCACCTGCATTCCTGGTCCTACACCCAAGTCCCTCCCTCTTGTCCACACACTAGCCATCTCCACTTTGGACCTGAAAGACAGCATTCTCCCTCTTCCGCAGCCCGGGCAAGGGAATGAAACGGTCTTTTCTCAGGTCATGGCATTTGGGGTACCACCAGAAAGGCAGGGATTTCAGGACTCCTTCTGGTTCTGGGACTCTAATGATTGAGTCTCTGAACCCACAGAATAGAGTTTACCTATTTTACCGAGTGATGGCTCTGCCTGCACCCCGTTCTTGAGATAGCTTCAGCGGTGTAGCTTCAGTGGTTCCTGTACTCTCCTGCCCACATCCTGCAAAGCTATGTTCAGAATGCAGGAAATCCACGCAGCTAGGGCACTTGGGAAGTCTTCATCGAGAAGGTCTTTTTTTTTTTCTTTTAAAAATACATTTCGATTTTTTTTTTAATGTGAGCTGGTAAAGAAAAATATGTGTAAATAATGACAGAGTGGGTATGCAGAAAATTAGGAAGGTCATACAAATAGCCAGTTTGGGAAATGGGTTCCTGGGTGGAGCTGAATAGAGGACACCCAGGCATCCTGCCAATCCTACCCAGGGCAGAAGGAGGAAGAGTGAGGATGCCCCCTGCTGGGCACACTGGAAAGCAGATGACTTTTAGGGAAAGGCTGGGGATGGCAGCAAAGTCCATTCTCAGGAAAGAGGCTGGTGGGTCTGTCATTTGTGATTGGTGGAGATCTGTAGACTAGAGCCTGGCACAGTGAGCTTTGAGGCATTAAAAGCAGTAAGAATGAGCTGAGGATCAACTTCTAGATGATGACTCAAGAGGACGCACTTTTGGGTCACTCCCCACAGACACCAAAAAAAATCACCCATTTTCCTAAAACAAACGCCAAGAAACAAGCAGC
Organism: Solenodon paradoxus; assembly: GCA_004363575.1. NCBI lineage: Eukaryota > Metazoa > Chordata > Mammalia > Eulipotyphla > Solenodontidae > Solenodon > Solenodon paradoxus. The sequence continues at coordinate 97,229 of RJWH01003871.1, read as the reverse complement.
ACTTCAGCTGGAGATGGTTAGGCTGACGACTTACAGTAGGTGAGTGCACCCAGCGCAGTTCTCAGCTAAGCCACAGATTTGGATTTGGGATGGAGTTTGGGAATCTCCAGACGTGGTGGGGCCGAGGCTAGGGATTTTGGGACCAGGGGGGAGGCAGCAAGAGGCAGGCCCAGTGGGGCTGAGACGGGGAGACACGGAGGGCCGAGTTGGGGGTGGGTAAAAGGGCAGCCAGCGCACTGGGAGCTGAGCCGAAGGCGGTGTGGTGAAATTCCGTGGGGCGCAGCCATAGCAGAAATCAGCCAAATCAAACTCTTCCACAACCATTTCATTCCAAAGCCTGGGGTCCACTGAGCGGAAATCCTGCCCACCATATATCCAAGCACCAGTCGGAAGGCAGTCCCAAGCCTCAACGTACCCGATAACGCCACCTTGTGGGTAGAGGCGAAACTGAAGCCTGATTGTCAATCCTGGGCAAGTTAAATCTATGCAACACCAGGGAAACTGAACCCTCCGAAATATAAACAGAATGCTGAATAGAGCAAAGGCGCAGAAAATATACGTGAAATGATGGATCCAATCAAAAACCCAGGGGAAAATCTGAATACAGCAGAGGTATGTAAATTACCTAAAGAGGAATTTAGGGTAACGGTGATTAACATACTCCTGGGAATCCAGAAATCAGTAGAGGTAGTAAATGAGAATGTCAGGAAGCAAAGAGAAGAATTAAAACAAGACATCGAACAGTAAGAGACACGATGGCTGAATTAAATAACTCAATAGAGGGGTTCAACAATAGGAAGGATGAAGCTTCCAATGGAATCAATGATCTGTAAGACAGGACAGAGGAACTCAATCAAGCAAACCAGCAAAGAGATAAAAAATATGTATATATTCAAAGAATCGAAGACGGCATTCAAGACCTCTCGGATAACTTCAAAAGGAAAAATATTTGCATCATAGGGGTCCCAGAGGAAGAGAGAGAAAAGAGGGAAGGAACCATATTTGAAGAAATAATAGATGAGAACTTTCCCAATTTAAGGAATGAAGTAAGTCTCCAGACCCAGGAAACTCAAAGAATTCTTAATGAAAGGAACCCAAAACAGAAACACACCCAGACACATTGTCATAAAAATGTAAAAAATACAAGATAAAGAAAGACTATTTAAAAAGCAGCCAGAGAAAACTATGTCACATACAGAAGAGCCCCCATAAGATTGTCAGCGGACTTCTTAAATGAAACTCTACAGGCCAGAAGGGAATGGCATAATATATTCAAAGTGCTGTAAGAAAAGGATTTTCAACTTTGGACACTATATCCAGCAAGATTATCATTCAGAACTGAAGGAATGATAAAATCCTTTTCTGGCAAGCAAAAATTAAAGGAGTGCATCACCACAAAACCAGCTTTGCAAAAAATATTGAAGGATGCTCTATAAAGTGTAAAGAAATCGCACAGAAAAACAGTAAGACAGCAAATGTTAAAAGTGGGGAAGAAAGAACAAAAATGTGGATAGTTAGAATGAGTGGAAGACTAATACGCTTTCAAATAAAATTAGGTAGTAAACATAGAACTGTGAATGCTAACTTCAGGGTAACCTCAAAATACATCCCCAGGGAGAAAGTGGGGAAGAAAAAAAAGGCGAAATCAATCAAAACATAACTGCACCCATCCCACCTAAAAAGAGAAAGAGAACAAAGTCATCATCTGGAGCAATATACAAAAGACAAATTATAAAATGGCACTAAGAAGCTATATATCAATAATCACCCTAAATGTTAATGGACTGAACTCACCGGTCAAATGACGCAGAGTGGCCGAATGGATTAAAAAGCATAACCCAACCTTCTGCTGCATTCAGGAAACTTACCTTTTTCCAAAAGATAAGCAAAGACTCAAAGTCACTGGATGGAAGACAATCCTACAGTCAAATGGCAACCTCAAAAGAGCAGGAACAGCTATACTCATCAGATAAAACAGACTTCCATCTAAAAAGAATAACAAAAGACAGAGATGGACACTATATAATGATTAAAGATCAATCCAGCAGGAATACATAATGCTTATTAACATATATGCACCAAATGAAGGAGCCTCAAAATATATCAAGCAAGTATTATTAGACCAGAAGAGAGACATTGACGGCAACACAATAATAGTGGGGGACTTCAACAGCCCACTTACAACAATGGACAGATCAACCAGACAGAAAATCAACAGGGAAACAGCCACTTTAAATGACTATCTGGAACAGAGAGGTCTAATAGACATATATCGATCACTTTACCCAATGACTACAGACTGCACTTTCTTCTCAAGCACTCATGGAACATTCTCAAGATAGATCATATGCTGGGACACGAAACATTCCTCAACAAATTTACAAAGATTGAAGTCATACAAAGCATCTTCTCTGACCACAATAGCCTAAAACTGGAAATCAACCACAAAAAGAAAGCTGGAAGACCCCAAACCAATTGAAAACTCAACAATATGCTCCTAAAGGACTCTTGGGTAGAAGAGGAGCTTTAAAAATACTTAGAGCACTTATAGGTGGAATGTGAATAGACAAAACAAAGAAACAGATGAAACATAACCAATCCTGAAACATTTACAACAGAACTGAGGTTACCAGAAGGACATGGGGCCGGCAGGAGCAAATGGTGGTGGAGCCCACTGGACAGTGGGAAGGAATACTTGGTGATTTGGTGGAGGGCATGGTGTGTCGAAATATATCTAAGAAATGGAGAACCTATACACAGGAAATTATTTTAATGTGTAGAATAATTACTACAGTAAAAAATAAAAGCAGTAAGAACTTAGATTCTACCAAGGAGATGCTGGTGGCCTATAGCCTAGGAGGCAGATTCTGAATACACTTGCTCACTTGGCAATTTTGTGTGGGTTCCTCATGCTTTGGTTTCTCAATATATTCACCAGAAAGGTTTAGTGGTGAAACCTGAGCTCAGGTCTTCAGGTAACACTGTTCTCAAACAAGAGAATCAGATTAGGGGGCTTCATACCTGATGTCATGACTTGCCTAATGGAGCCATGGGTTTCAGGAGTCTGAAGGTCTGGGATACGCCTTGCGCCAATGGCTTGCTTGCTTTTGGAATGAAGATGGTTGTTGCCTCTTCTGGCTCTGCTTCCCAGTCTGACCTAGGGAGCCATCCTCACTGCTCCACAAACCCAGCTATTACTAGCTGGTTTATCGTGTGATGCTTAACTTTCCTGTGCCCCAGCTTTTGTACCTGTAAAATGGGGATAATAACACCTCACAGGGATGTTTTAAAGATTAGATAATGTAATGGACATAAAACACTTAATATGGTGTCTACACTGAGTTCAATAGTATCATTATCATCAACATAGTTATTACTTAGTAGACACTGGCAAAAGAAACGTAGTTTATTATTACTTTCTCCTCAATATATGCTATTCTTTCCACAAGTACCTTAACTGACTTGCTCTTTGGATTGTTGTCGCTTTGGGTTTTTGGTTTTTTTTTTTTCTTTTTTCCAAGAGGATTGTGTGGATCAGGGGCTAAACCTGCCTTCCTTCCGAGGGCAAGCTGTGATAGGGGTTGTCCTGGATGTAGGCTGGAAGCAGACTGTCCTCCAGGCAGCCTGAACTCATGAAGGCCTGAGCATGAGAGCTCTAATCAAGGACAGGTGCCGAACTCCACAGCCTTCACACCTCCACAGTTCATAAAGCTGATAAGGGACCTCAAACTGCCTATCAGTCTGGCTATACAGCCAGCTCTGACTCCAGAGCCAGCCACCCTCTTGCAAGCTGAGAGCCGAGTGTGAATGGAGGAGGGACAAGGGTTAGCAGGTGCTGAGCTTCAATCCCCTCACTGGGAGAGAATTAGCTAGCAAGAGTTTGCTACAGAAGCCCAGGAGGAAGAGGTGGTTTGTACTCCCATCCCAAGCCCTTCTAGAATCACAGCAGGAACCATCTGGGACTTAGAAGTGGAAAACAATCAGTGCCTTGTGTGCTTCCCTTTGAAGTGCCATTACAGATGAAATTTACCTGGAGCTGTAGGTAACAATGGCTCCATCCTTAGAAACCCTGAGTTTAGTCTCAATAGGCGTAAAAGTGTACGTGTGATCTTCACAAGCCAAATGAGCATTCTGAGCTGTAGATTTTGATAATTTCTAAGATTCTTTTCAACTCTAAAAATCTTTCTCATCAAAAAGGCTAAGCTTGGCTTTTTTATTTTATTTATTTATTTATTTTTTTTTTTTTAAAGGAAAGGTACAGGCAGGAATGAAGGCAAGTAGGCAAACAGGAAGAGAGAGGCAGAGAGTCACTTTATTTTTTATTTATTTGTCCATATTGGTTGTTGCCCCCAGGCCCTGGTGTTGAACTTGGGACCTTGGGGTGTACTTGGGACTGTTCCCAAAGTATACTAGAACACTAGGCCACCAGGGCATGCCCCATCACTTTTTTTTTAAGAGAGGAAGAAAAGAACGGAGAGGAGGAAGAAATATTTTTATTTAGTTGTTCATTTCATTTATTTAGTTGTATTGATTTTTCAACCTGTCCCAGGTCTTGAGCCATAGTCCTTGGGCTGTATGTATGTGATCTGCACACCAGCGTCTCAGATGCCTGAGCCACAAGGGCACACCAAACTTGTCTTAACTTTTGTCTTTCCTGAGCCTAAAGATGAGAACTATAGACGGGAGGAAATGTTTAGCTCCTAATCCAGCATGGTATTCTTGAACAATTTCTTATCTTCTCTGCCTCTATTTACCAATCTGTGAAATAGACCCGTTTTCATAAGGGTGATGGAAATGAGTTGGATGATGTCCCTCTCCAGGCAGGCATGGTGCATTACTCATAAGGAATGCCCTTACTACTGATGGCATGCTTGCCTTTACTCCTATGGCTGGTCACCTGTATATCAGTCTGGGCAAAGCCTCAGGAGGAACTACATGATTACATGGACAGCACAAAGCCAGGAAAAGGACAGGGAATGTTGGGAGACACACTCAGGATCCCCAAACCCCCTCACTTGTTGGAGCAACAGCCTAAAGCTCATGAGGTACAATGAACGGGGCCTCACTGAGAGAGCTGGGCTGGGCTCCAAGGCACCAACTGTACAAGGACAGGGTGGAGAAGTGGCGGCTTAGCAGTAACATGTGTGAATAAAACTGAGAGTTTTTGCTGACAGCCAGCTCCATCTGAGTCAAATGACAGGGCTGCCAAGAAAGCGGACATCTAAACTCTTAGGCTGCTGGATTGAAGCTGAGTACTAAGCTCAGTAATTCTCCATCTTGATATCACATCTAATGGCCTGAGAGGCTCTAGTAACACTGCATATTCCTTGCTGCACCCAGAACCACAGAATCGGAACCTGGGACAGGCAGCTGGGGAAAGGGGAAGGAAGGTGAGGAGTTTGGATATCTGGAAGAGGCTACATTCACCCATTTCCAAAGTGCTGCCAGGGTGCTAGAAGCCAGGAAGACTCACCCCCGTTCTCTCACTTTGCAGATGTGCCATCACACGTGATGTACTCACGGCCTTCAGTTCAGTTTACTTTATGTTGAAGAAACACGCAAGCTGTAGAGGACATTTGCTGGAGGACAGCCAGAATGCAGGATTCTGGAAGACTGGAGGAGACACAGAAGATAGGTCCACATTCAGTTGGGTGAGACTTGTTCTTTGGGGTCCCAAGGTTAGAATCTTTGGTGACTTAGGTGACTGTTTCACATCAGGTTTCTCATGAAATCTTCAGAGAGAGAGATATTTGCTTGTAGGATGTTTACTGAGAAGTGATCTCAGAAATAACGAATCAGGGAGTGAGCAGGAGGAAGAGACTTATCAATAAAGTTGTCACAACAGAGGACACCTCTACAGAGAGCTCTGGGGTTGAGATAATACTTAAGAGATGCCTTTACCTGAAGCAAGAAGACTTTGAACCCTATATAAACTAGGCAGTTTAATTCTAGGGAGGACAACTCTTGAAGTCAGGCAAGGCTGACTCCTAGCACTTGGGAGATAAACTTCTTGGTCCCAAAGGCAGCATCTGGACAGTGCACCATCACGGCCATGACTGTACATCCTTTGCACAGCTCAGACCTACCTAGTCTGAAGGATGGAACTTAAAGTTTATGAAATTCTAGTTCTGTCTTCTGGTAGAAGAGTTCTTCCCCTGGAGTCAGAATCTCTAAACCCAGAGATCCTGGAAGCATAGGGGTAGAAACCACAAATTCCCCCAAAGAGGTCACCAGAAATGATAGTGGGTGGGATTATCCCTACTTCCACCCCTTCTCCCCAGACCTCTGTCTTCTGCCCATTGGGCCATAATACCATATCGTAGCCATTGACTAGGGTGCACACTTCATTCTGGAGCATGGAGTTCCATTACCTCAAAAGTGGCACCTCAGCACCACCTTTGAAAGGCCGTTCCTTTCCTCTGTCAACTTAATTCGCCAGTGGGTGCTAGCAAAGTATGTGACAAGTCTAGAAGATTCCATGATCGTGTGCCCACTCCTTTGCTGTGAAGTCGGACTATCCCATGAAATGTTATATGATATCCCATGTCAGTGAATTAAACATTCTTTTATACCCTCAGAGAATAGTATTGGTGGAGACCTTTAACAGGCAAGAGACATCCATTACTGGAATATATGCCAGTTTAAGAGGAGTCACCAACCCTTCTGGAGTAGAACAGGTCCAGTCTTGTCAATTTGTTACCAAGTGCTTGATGACCACCAGTTTCTGACAGGTTGGACATTTGGCAGCAATAGCAAGATCAGCCTTGATGGACAGGAGACCATTCTGTTGGACCCACCCCACTACCATACGCAATATGGTGATGTGCAGCCTCCGGTTATGCCAACATGGACACTTAACTCCTGTGCCCACTGTACCAGCATGAGTGGCTGATGACAGGCAGACTAATATCAACCAGCTAAGGCATGCTATCTACTTGTTTTTTTTTAGTATCTCATTCATGGTGGCTGCTCTCAGAAGAACATTAACAATTAAGATCTTCATGCTTTGTGCCCACTCCACAGAAACATCCACAAGCTTCTTCCCAAGACCTTCTTTTTCCTAGTCTTTTCCTAGTCTTTCCCAGTCTTCCAATATTCCTCTTTCTAGGCCCCTAATCAACTAATCAAGGAAGGGAGGAAGGGAGAGAGGAAGGGAGGGAGGGAGGGAGGGACAAAGGGAGAGAGGGGGAAGAAAAGAAAAAAGTCAATCTCACTTAAGAATGTCCTTAATGAAACAACAGAAAATGTGAATTTTATTACACGATTACCATTAAAGACATGACTTTAAAAAACTGTGTGATCAAATGGAAAGTGCTCTACTACACAGAGAATTACAATAGTTCTCTCAAGGAAAAGCACTTGTACAAACTAACTGAATTAACTACTTTGTGCACGGAACACCATTTTCTCTTGAAAGAATAACTGATAGATAAATAATAGTTATTCACATGTAGTTATTTGGCAGCTGTTTCCTCAAATTTGAACCAAATGAGCTAGTCTCTTTGAGGAAAATATCTGATCGTATTTGTTGCCAATGATACCATTGGAGCTTTCAGGTGAAAATTCGAATTTTAGAAAATTATATACACTATCATGAACTTGAAAAATTACCAACACTTAAATTTTTTCTAATATTTACAAATGCGACTTCAAAATCTGTATAATAAATTGTTCTGATATCTTAAAGGTATGCATAATTCAATGAGTCAGTATTTTCCCAATGACCAAAGCCAAGTGTTACAAAATCATGCAACAGTGAAAGAACCATTCACAATGCAAGCCAGATCAATAGATTGTAATATAATTGAGTACAAAAGTGCATTGATATTTTCATATTCTACTACACGATAACTATCATTTAAGAAAATACTACCTGGGTTTTGGTATGGTGTCAAAGGAAAATTAAAATATTCTTTCTCTCTGTCTCTGTCTCTCTCGCATGTTCTTTGCTTTATCACCAGGCTCACTCATAGGACTAAATTTTATTTTTGTTTAGCTTGCTTGTTTTTCTTTCCCTGACCCTGGGTCTCGAATCCAGATCCTTGGGCCTTTCATGACCCATGCCTTCGCTGCTGAGCCAGAGCAATGTGCCAGAAAACTCCTCTTTTCCTAAGTTTTTTTGGTTTTAAAAAATATAATTATTTACCATAAAATCTATTATTTATTAACATGCTGTGGCTAATTTTTAATAAATGTGAAAAATATAAATATTAAATACATATTTTTTAAAATTGCTCAGTCTTATTTCTAATATGGCAAATGTCAATATATATTACCCACATTTAGAAAGCTCTCTGGGCACTCCCTGGTGGAATAGTGGTTTGGTCTGCTGCCTTTGGCCAAGAACACCAACCACATCTCCCAAGGACCTGGGGTGAAAACCAAGATGGACAACTAAATAAAATAAATAAAAGTTCTTTTTCCTTCTCTCTCTCTCTCTCTGCCTGCCTCACTTTGCTCCCCTTCATTCCTACCTGCCCCTTTCCTAAAACAAAAACAAAAACAAAAAACCTCTTTAGAGACATCGATTTTCAAAAATGTAAAGTGATCCTGAGATCAAAGTGAAAGAACTAGTGACATAGGCTGAGCAATACCACCACTGCCTGCCTGTCTAGCTTTCCTGCATTGCTCCACTGTCAAGGTCACACCAACTACTCATGCAATGTTGTGCCAATCTCTGGCTTCCATTATTTCAGAATCCTCGCATCCTTGCTGCTCTCAGGGAGCCAGTTCTGTGACGGCTTCTTGCCCTGGTGTAAAGAGGACGGCCCATACTGAGCTTCTTCATACAGTGCATTCCCCTTTGCTTTTTAAAAATTGTTTAAAGGAAATGCTCAAGCAGGAATGAAGGCTAATAGGCAGGTAGCCTGGAAGAGAGAAGAGGAAGAAACATTTGTTTATTTTATTTAGTTGTTCAGCTTGATTGTTCCCCCTGCCCCAGTTCTGAAGCCTGAGTTCTTGGGATGTATATGGACTGTGTCTTGCGGCCTTACTTACTAGACCACTAGGGAACATTCCTCTGTGCTTCAGTAACCACAGTATCCTCTGGGCCTTCCTACAGAAGTTATTTGGCCTTACATAGAATACCTGCTATAGCAGGCTCACCTCTTTGACCCTTTTGAACTCTTCTTCTAGCTTCTGCCATGGTAGTTCTGGCATTTCCGTTTCAATTGGTGGGCCATCACCTTTCTCTTGTCTCCCAGGATTCTTGCCATAAATCCTGTTTCAAGAAAGAGTGCTCCTGCATAGGTAAACTCTTCTATTCAGCTTCCCCTTGATCCAGCCTATACAACCCTTCCTGACCACTGCCACACTGGCTACTTTTGCAGCTCCTTGTGGGGATGGCCCTCTTCCTTCCCTAATCGGCCCCTGCACAGAGATAAACTGATGATCTCTGACTGAGTTTTATTGCAGCTTTGCCCTATTTGTTGGTCTTGCAAGGCCTGGGGAGACAGGCAACTTCCTTTGGCCCCTGAAGCCAATTCCAGGGATAGTGGCAGTTGTAAGCCATCAGAAGCCAACACTCCTAGCAACTAGAGAAATGAGTACCTCCACCCTGAAGGTGATCTGAGTGGTACCCCACAACATCCTCTACTACAGAGACAAAATTCAGCTCTGTCTCTGAGGAAAAGCATGTCAGAGAAGACAGCCTAATGCTCCCTGAGTTAGAAAGGCTCAGCTTTGAAGTCTATCTAGCTTTGTGACCCTGGGGAACTTACCATAAAAACAAAAGAAAAACAGATGGATATAAATGTATTACAAAGGAGGTCTTTCAAATGATACTATGATCCCAAGTAATATATGGATATAGATATACACATATATATGTTACTGGTATGTGTTCTAGAAATTGTATGAAAAAATTTTTTGAAAGTTGCAGGTGGAAATGAAAGCAAGCAGAAGCAGGCAGGCAGGCAGGCAGAGAAAGGAGGAAGAAGCACTTTATTTATTTCATTTAGTTGTTCATCTTGGTTGTTCAGCCCAGCCCAGGACTCAAACCCAGGTCCTTGGGATGTATGTGGGCTCTGCCAGTTCAAACTGACCAAACTGTTATTCCACCTCCTTAACCTTTTTTTGAGAGTTTCTTCAGCTCTAAAAATGAAGATAAATACTAACTATATGATAAGTTGTTATGAGACAGGAAATCTAAGTGCTTAGTATGGCGCCTACCACATAAGAAGAGCACGGATTTTGCTGCTGTTATAATTGGTTAGAACTTTCCAAAGCCTGAAAAGACTGCCTTAGGGAGCAAACAATAAGGGTACCCCATCATGGAGGGTCTGTGAGCTGACTTGAAAACTGCTCTATAGGGATATTGTGGAGGAGGTCCTAGAATCTGTGGGAGAATTTACAAAAGATGACCTTTTGGGCCCATTGTGCGCCCAAGCTTCCTTAATTCTCAGATTCTGCCTACTCTTGGTGGGGGAGGCACTTAGAGAAGCACATTCACTTTCAGGCCACTAGGGGGCCATTTAGTCGTCTGCCACAGGAATAGTACACTAATGGTTTCTTAATGGCTCAGGCACCAGGGAGATCAGGCTCAATTATATCTGAAAGCATTTTGAGTTCCTGGGGTAAAAGACACTACGTAATTCCAGATAATAAATAGGGCTTATTGATGACAGGTTAAAGAATCTGGCACTGTTTCATTTGGAGAATAGGGTGAGAAAGAATAGAATAAGGACTTCAAGTATATTATTCTCTAGTATAGAAAAGAGTGACATGCTATTTTCCTACTCCACTGGGAACCAAGCAAGAAGAAATAAGTTCAATTTGCAACGGGGAAGTAAAGAGCGCATTCACAAAAGAGGATGGAAGGAAGTTTGGGGCAGGCCTTATCTGGAATCTTTTAAGAATTATTTACGTCAGTCTAGTTGGTATGGTCAGTCCTGCCAGGAATGTCAGGAAGCAGGAGAGCGAGGAGAGGGACAACATCCAGAGACAAACCTGGGATTTTAACTTAACAGGCTTCCCTGGGCTCTGGATGACCCGGGAGTGAGGTGAAGTAGGAGTAGTTATCTTTTCTCCATCGGCCTGCAAAAGGCAATAAACACTACAAGCTTCCTGTGTCCTTTAAATTTCTCAGAAAGTAAAAAAGCAGGCCGTTCATGGAAATAGCATCCACTTGGTCATCCCTAGTGACAGTCACACCTTGGCATAAAGAATCAGCATGGGGGGCTGATTATACACCTGTGATTCTAGCTGATCAGCACACTGGGTACTGGTAGTCACTTGACTTCTGTGTGACTGAGGTGATAGGGCAGCAATGCTGGGGAGGGGTTTCCTCATCAGGGATCAGGGAGTCTGGAAGTTCCCATGAAGGGGAGAGTAAATGGGATAGAGAGGGTCCTGACCTACATAGTTAGAAGCCAGGCTCACACTTGCAGGAGCAGGAGAAGGGGTTCATCCACAGAACCCCATGACACCCACAATCCTACACACACACACACACACACACACACACACACACACACACACACACACAGAGGCACAATCTCCCACATCAATAGAGATATCCAGACGTTCTGCACACTCAGCTTTGGAAACACAGGAAGTAGATTCAAAGGAAGAGGGAACCAGAAAATCTGGAAAGACTTATGGAGAAGAAATGGGGAGGAGTGAAGACCAGGAGAGGAGGTGGAGGAGAAGGTGCAGGGAAAGTGACTACTGAGGGTCTGAACTTGGGGAGGAGTCTTCAGACCAACCCCAGAAAAGATCAAATCTCACTTGGGAAAGACAGCAATGGAAAAACCGCCCTGGCTCTAAGGTCAGGAGAGAATGAGAGGGGAAAATCCTCAAGAGGCGCGCTCCACTGGTTCAGTGAAGCCCCTTGAGTCCAAATCAAGCCCAAACCTGGGAGTTGTATACCCCCCAAATCCGGACCTAGGAGCTGTTGCAAACGTCGGGGCTGAGGGTTGGGGTGTGAAATCTAGAGAACCAGCTCAGCAGGAGCCTGTCTCAAAGGTCCGGGTGGCCTGACTCAGGACTCTAAGAGGACCGGGAATGGAGGAGATTTCAGCAGAACCAAGCCCAGACCCGGGTGGTGGGGGGACGCTCTGTTGGTGCCTAGCTCCGCGTGAGTTCGAGTCCCAAGGTATGAAGCGGCCTGAGAGGCCTGCCTGGAGACTACCTGGAGCAAGAGCAGCAGCGTAGTATCGCCCCACTTCTCGGCCTAACTTCTGGGTTAGATGACGGCGGCCTGCTGGCCAAAGCAGCCGCGGCTGTTCCACCTGTCACTTCGGACAGTGTGAGCGGAGTGGGGAGGGACTAGAGTTGACAGCTCCAGCTGTGACCTCCCTTTCCCGCCCAGCTCCGGGTTTCGCATTCCGCCCCGACCCGCGCGGTTCCCCTTTTAAAGAAGTGCCCGGGTCTCTGGTCTTCACCGCGCCAGCCCGAGCAGGGCTGCTACGACGTTGCCCTTTTAAGAACCAGCCTCCTTTAACTCTCTCCTAACTGGGTGTCCCGGCGGGGCTCCCGGCTCGCGATAGAAGCCCGCCTCCCCGCGCGGCACTTCCGGACCCCGGCGTTGCCCTTTTAAGAGGCAGCCCCCAGCAGCGCTCTCTCCCGGCCCCCGTTGCCAGCGCGCGAGGCGGGGGAACCCCGCTGGAGCGGAGCGCTCTGTCCGCACGGCCACTGGAGACCGGGAAGCCGGCGGCCGGGCAGGCGGCGGCGGCGACGGCGGCGGCGGATGGGGACGCGGAGCCAAACGACTGTGGTGGCTGTGGCGGCGGCGGGGAAGCAGCTGACTGGCCGGCGGCGGCGGCGGCGCTGGCGGCGGTGACTGGCCCAGGCCCCGGCGGCGGCTCCAGCGACGCGGCGACGGGCTGCCGGCTGCTGGTGTGAGGAGCGGCGGCGGAGCGCGGAGCGGCGAGGAACCAACCCGGGGCGCCGGCCGCCCCTAGCCCAGTACTCTCAGGCCGCCAGGCCCCCTCCAGCCGGGGCCGTGGAGCACCGGGGCAAAGGCCGGGGCCCCCCCATGAAGGAGCGCGACGCGGCCCCGGCCGAGCGGGGCAAGCCGGCCACCTACACCGGGGACAAGAAGGCGAAGATGGCGGCCAAGACCAACAAGAAGTGGGTCCGGCTCGCCACCGTGTTTGCCTACGTGCTCTCCGTGTCGCTGGCCGCCATCGTGCTAGCCGTCTATTACAGCCTCATCTGGCAGCCGGTGGGCGCGGGGACCTCAGGGGGAGCCTCTGGCCCGCCCCCCGGCGGCTCCAATGCCACCGGCCCGTCCGGGACTTCAGGGGCAGTAGAACCCAACGCCACGGGGTCGTCCCGCCGCGAGGCGCCCCGCGCCGCGCCCCCACTGCAGGCAGCACGTCCCTTGCCTCCAGAGCCCTCTGCCGACAGCCCCCTGGCCGGACCGCTAGAGCAACCGCGGGGGCCGGAGGAGGACGAGGAGGAAGCGGTGGCAGCGCACGGGAGTCGTTGAACCTCTGCTCCAGGGGCAGCTGGGAACCATCTTCCCCCAGCCTAGCCCGCAGGCAGGACTTTCCAGCAGGACAGGGCGAGGAGCCCGCGGGAGTGACACCCACGGGAGTGAACACCCTGTCCTGGACGATCGCCAGCTCGCCCCAGGGGCAAGTGGCCAGCAGCCCGATCTTCAGCCAAGGGACCACAATTCGCTGGGGGCTCGCGGTTTGTTCTTCCCAGGACCGTGCTGCACCAGGGCCCTGAGCCATAAGGGTAGTGGGGGGAAGGGTGGGGGAGATCCAGCACCGAACCCTTCCGCGCCACTAGCTCTTGTGAATCCTATGTGCAGGGGTGACTTGGGCACCCCGCCTCCGCCCCGCAAGACTCAGGGGAAGGAGGAAGCGGTAGGGGCTCTTATTTAATAAGCTGAAGTTCTAGCAAGGCGGAGGGTACCAAAAGTAGTGGAGCTCAGGTATGTCAACCTAGTTACAGTGGCCACAGATGCATTTAATTTATAAATCCCTGTATATAGTTATGACATATGCACTAAAGCTATAATTACATAGAACTATATGTATCCTCCCACACCCTGGGTAGCTACTGACTGATGAGGTCAAGCAAGGGCTATTTGCTGGCCCCCAAAGTGCAGCTAGTCAATAAGGGCAAGAATACTGATTTTACCATCACCCACTCTTCCCCACCCCTTATTTCAGAAAGATAGGTTTATGATACAAGAGTATAATCATTCTTAGACTTGTCGACAGTGGAAAACCGTAGAAGTAGAAGCATATCTGGGCGGATGGAGAATGTACTGATCCCCTCCTCTTCCCACCCTAGTGCTCCCACTGAAATGCTTCCTGTTGCAGTTCTAAGTATCTGGATATTGGCCAGGGAAGAAAAACGGGAAAGAGCTGTGCCTCTGTGCTTCAATCCTTGGCCTTCTCACAGCTTTCTTTTAGGAAGAGCAAACTTTTGTAAGTTGAGTGGCTCAAAAAAAAAATTTTTTTTTTTTCCCTGCTCAAGAAGAACTTGTCTCTTTAATCACCCTTGCTTTCCCTCTTTCCTGTGCCTATAGTGTGACAGTCTAGCCCAGAGATTAGGATGAAATCTGTTGTGACACCAGATCTTTGAAGCATGTCCTCTGGTTTTAAGTTTTATTATAGAACGAAAGGCTAAAAACGGGCTTCAAACTTAGGATTGTGCTTTGATAGTCAGTTAATAGACCAGCCATTGGAAGATCAAATTGGCTTGTCTTTACCTCTCCTGATAAACCCTACTTACATGCAGCCTATACGTCTATTGGGATAAAAAAAACAAAAACATGTATACCTCTTGGGCAGTAAGAATTACACATCCTCAATATGGATTCCATTTCCTTCTGCCACTTGCTTTTAAGCAATTGAGTGTGGGTAGTGACAAGCTATCAAACCCCTCAGTGTTTCCTTTTTTGGGAAATGAGGCTCTCTGGAAAAAAAAAGAGGGACAGAGAAAAACTTATCCACTTGAGTCCTGAAACACTTTCTCCAGTTTTCTGGCCTAAACCCTAGTTAGCTCTGATCCAAGTTTATAGGACAACAGCCTTGCTTTAAGCCATCTTCTGCTGTGGACTAGATAATAGCAGCTGAACTGTTGTAGCCTAGGGGAAGGCCGGTAACACCTGCAAGGTGTATTGACTAGAGGAGATTTCTGTGCAGTCAACTTGACTTTGGTCATTTGGAAGCCTTTGAGGCCTTTTAAATTTTGTGGTGGGAGCTGGGGGAAGAAACATAAAATGCCACTTTATAACTTCAATAATAGCTGTAATTTATATTGTGTGAATTTTTAGTCTGATATTTTAATAATTTGTAAATCGATCTCTTATTCCAAGAATCCTTTGAACTTGCAGGAGAACATCTGGGAATCCAGTCCCCTATCCCCATCCTGATCCCTGCGTTCTGGACTGTAAATTCACTTTGAGATGGATCAGAGTCTAGAGAGACCATTTGTGGGGCCAACTGCTGGCCTTCTGACTCTCTATAAAGTCTTCACTGGAACTGGACATTAGCTCCAGCTCTAGCTGTGAACATGACCAGAGACATTATTTATAATTCAGCCATTTAAGATATACCTGTACTCAAAAAGTCCTGTATATTTTTTAAAAGTTTTATTTTTCAGGTGAACAAAAATACATTCTAAGAACTATCTAAGCCTGTGTAAGTTGAACCTTTCTCTTTTTGTACTTCTTGGGAAAGGAGGAGTAGAGATTAAAAGGGTCAGAGATGTGATGGATGAGTGGTGATGAATGGGTATAAGAGAAAAAAAGCAATTGCGCTGATATTCTCTGTGCCTGATGGCTTGACTCAATTGATTAGCTAAAGGTGGCTGGACTCCATCTTGGTTGGGAAGCAATCATGGGGTCATAAGATCAGGCATACTTAGCTCAAACACCTTTTGCCAACCTTAAAAAAAGGTTGATAAAAGTTTTGCTTTTAAAGGAGTCTGAGCAGATAACCTCACTGCAGAAGCTAAAAGACCAGTAAGCATGCATGTTAAGAATTGTTACACATTGAGCTGGCTCAGAGCTGAGGTGAGGATAAACTGCCTAATAGCGTCACTGTTCTCGCCTTTAAACCATTGGCCTCTAGATAGTTCAAGTGCTAACACTGAGAAAAGTACCTTGCGCATCTGTCCTGACTGGTCAGAGCTTTACAGTGTAGCAGACAACAGAGCCAAAGAGAAGTGTAGCTAGCTTCAAAGGTGAAGGCTTTTTCTCCCCCTAAAAGCAAGCAATAAAAGACATGTGGGTGAAAAGCACAATATAAGGGCTTAGTTATACACCAAAATACATGGTAAGCAATTGAGCTCAGCTCATTACTAGACAATGCTGCCCTGCAAAAACTCAAGTGAGAAGCCAGTGTTGGTGGGGCCCCCTGAGGCTTGCACTTCTCCAGAGCTGTTGGGGGTTAGCGGCTGTGCTTTTACATCACCTTGTAGGCTGCAGAGGAGCCTGGAAAGAGTCTGCCCTTCTTTCATTTCCCTCTTCAGCCTACACAATGGCTTTCTGTAAGGCTGAGCAGGAGGGGAGTTCTAGTCAGCCCCTCCTTTCTGTAATGGTGACATGTGGCTTCTGCAGCTGCACATGGCATTACACGTTAGGCACATACAGCAAAGAATGCAGCAGGTGCCTGGTGGCTGACAAAAAGGCCACTGTCCACCAGAACAGGCTCTGTTGGTGGAGAGTAGTGATCTGAATCGCTTTATTTTCAAGGGTTAGAGAATAGCTGCACAATTGCCCCTCAGGTTTTGAGCCAGGAAGAAGTCTGTAAAAAATGGGGTTACTTTCCTTCAGCTGCTTTGTACCTGGACTCCCAGGATCATTTCTAGGTGTTTGCTTATATTAGAAGTTACTGTGTGTGTTTAGTCCCCGACAGTCTGAAGTTGGAAGGAAGAGGAAAGCCTCTTGAAAGTGAAGTTTTGGAGGATGAGGTATCAAGGCGTTCGCTAAGCCATTTAGATTGAGTTTGTGTGGGTATTATTCTCCCTATTGATACTGAGGTACAAAGAAGTATTTCTGTGAAATTTGATGCTTAAGAAATATTTTACTTCCTAACGGCTCTAGATTTCTTTGAGGTGAGAGAGATCACAGCTTTGGAAGCTTATTTTTCTACCTTGTTTTTCAGTTTTCACTGGGTAATTCTGAGATAGCGTGCTCTGTACTTGATTATTTATATCCTGTTTTGAAATGCTGAGTGGAGGGCATCTACTTGTTTCAACATGTTTCTTTATGGGGAACTGAAAGGTCAGGTCCCGAGCTTTAAGGCTCACACAGCTATTTGAAAGAGGCAATGCTTGTCCTCCCCTTCCTGTCTTCAGAGAATGGAGGTATTTCTGGAATTGCAGTGCAGTAACAAAAGGGCCACAGCTGTACTTTGTTTTTTTTGTCTGGTTTCTTTTTTTTTTTTTTGTCTCCCTGGTGGAGGGAGGGACTATGGTAGCTTTTATTCATCTCACAGGACGAGCACTAAGCACAGTACCTGGCACTTTAGAAGCAGTAGGTGCCCTGAATTTATTGATCATCTGGTTGAGCTCTGAGATGGGTTGAATTGATCTATTGTCATTGTGATGTCACTACCATAATCCATTTGTACCCAGGTTCATAATCTGGTTCAAAGGAGTGGATTGCTAAGGAAAACCCCTGCAAATCACAGCTGCAGTAGCTACTCTGGCCTCAGTTTGTCTATTTCCCAGTTGAGAGACGTGGACTTGACCTACCTGTTCTTTCCAGGTACCAGAAGTCCATAGCTTTATCTCATGTGATTAAGAGGGGACAATGTAGAATGTGTGGTCCATTCATTGTCTTCCTCTGACCCTGCCCGCTGGCTTAATGATGAGCTTTACAAATACCTGCTCATCTGCAGTTTTTCAGTCACCTCTGTTTTTCTTACTCACGTAGTCTGTGGTTTTATTCTGCCAAAAAACTTACATTTATACTCTTTGTTCCCTTCAGTAGCTTTAAAATAAAAAACAAAACATACACCCAGGCTCTGCCAGTCTCTCCATCCTACATGCAGAAATAGTCGTGGCCCCTGATGGTGCACCATGCACTGGAGTCCCCTGGTCAGTGAGGAGTAGCTGGGGCCAGTTTCCCTGTGCTCCACTTAGTTCTATAAACAATTGTTAAACTACTACTAAGGGATCAGAAAATTACCACCCAGTTCTTGCCTTCAAGGAATTTAAAGTCATACCAACAAGAGTCCTCCCTGTTTTAACTTCAGTAATCTCTTTCTGCAAGAGCTTATCAGTTAAATACCCATAAGACTAATTTGCTTAGGAACATTTGCCATAAACCACTAACATTAATTCAAAAACTGTTAGTGCCCAAGTGTGCCAGGTAAGCCTCAAAATGCCAAAACCAACTTTGCAATTGCATTGATTAAGGAGAATTTCCTTTTCAACATAACTCTCTGCTACTACCTCAATGTTCATAAGCATGAATTGCGGTCTCCCCTCAATCCATTGTGTGTGGGGGTGCAACTTGCTTGCTCAGCTTCCTGCTGGCAGTCTTGGGCATTGTTAAGTCACAACAGCCTATCTGTGAGCCATAAGCAACTCACAGCGCCAGGAGGACTTGGGTGGAAGAAAGTATGATTTTGGGAGGGAACCTTGAACTGGAAGAGGTGGAAATGCAGACTCAGCAATGAAATTGGTTATGGTACTTGACCTTTCTGTTTCCTCTTAACCAAATGGGAATTCATGAGAACCAGTCAGTGGAGGTGTAATAGCTGTGACAGTAACCTAGAGTTTGGGAATAAAAGTAAGGTGCATACACATGAGGTAATGTATTTTCCAGGATATGTCTGTCCCTTTGGGCAAAAATGATGCATGGTTGTTATACTCTCCTGGGTGGAGGAGGGGGCGGGGTGGTTTGTATGCAAACAGCTGTGAAGGACAGCTGACAAACATGACACAAGTGCCTGAACTGATATCAGCATCCTCTAGGGACTTGTTAGTAATGCAAGCTCTTAGGCCCTATCCCAGAACAATGAAGCAGAAACTCAGGATGGAATCCAGCATTGCTTCCCAACTGATTCTGAGACACACTGACGTTGGAGAGCCACTGGCCCAAATTTTCCCTCTGATTCTGTAACTTAGGATGGGGGCACTTGTTTTGACAGACTGTTATCAAGGTGACTTCAACACTCTTTCTTGGTTAAAGCCTATGTCCTGCTGGGGAAAGAGGAAGCAGTGTCACCACAGTGGGTGAAAAAAGGGAAAGAAATAACTTCCATCTTGGTTATTTTTGAGTGTTGCAGGAAAGCTTGTTTTGAAGAGCTTGTTAAGAAGGCAGACCTAAAAGAATCCTCTCCCCCTCCCGCAAAGGTACTGATGTGTTTGCCTCACCTCCTGCCCTGGAGCCCGCTGCTCCTCAAGCCAGTCCTTAAAAGGAGCAGTGGGTGCCACATTTGTTCTTTCTGGTGCCAGGTCTGCACTTTTTCATTCCCTAGTGTCAAGTGGCTGCTTAATGAGTGGCTGAGACGCAAACTTGTTGAGAGAAAGCAGCTTAAGCCTATACTTTATGTGGGCTTCCCACCCTGCCTTTCCCAGCCCGGAGTTCTCTCTCTCTCACCAGAACCCTGGTCATCCCATATCAGCCTTTCCTCAGCAGTGCTGATAACCCTCATTCAGCAATGTTTGCTGGGGTCTGTGAACATAGATAAACGACTCAAGGCAGAAGTGAACTGGTGACTTTTGTTTCTCTCCTATTTCAATGACCCCACTGACTTACATGCCCAAATAAGTAGATATGACATATGGGGATTTTTCCCCCTTTTTTTTGGTGTGGGGGGAGTGGGGGCAAGTGCCATCTTTTCCAATTATTCCTGTCCCTGAGGCCAGCGTGGGGCTGGAGGTGACTGCTGGTCAAGCCTCCAAGCTGCCTTGTTAGATAGCTGGGGATCCCCTGCTGTCAGAGATCCCCAGTTACCCATCCTTTGACCATAAGAAAATACAAGCATGATGCTCCTTTGGGTGACAAAATTTTGACTCTGAGAAGAGTGGAACAAACTTCACAAGGGAGTTTATTTCGGGGGAAATAATTAAAGAAGCAAAAAACGGTGGTGTGAGTGCATGAGATTGCTACTGATGTAAATAAGGAAAAGGGGAACACTCTGGCCTACAAGAGCCAGTGGGTGAAGTTAAGGGGAAAATGCTTAGGACATCTGTAGTCCCGCTGGTGGGTGAGGGTCACTTTTTAAGGCCTGACAACCCCAGCAGATAAAAGAAGCTCACTGTCCTGGAAGGTTGTCACCCTTGTTTCCCTGAGAGTGTGTTGACCCCAGTGAATATAAGATTAGAAAAGAAAGGAAAAGATAGAAAATAGAAATCACACAAAACAGCTGTTTCATTTATTCTATGAATATTTACTGAATGCTTTCTGTGTACCAGGCTACTAGTAATAGAGGGCCTGCTCTGTGTGAGGTGGGTATATTTCGCATACTCCTAATTTTCTCAACAACCCATCAAGGTAGGAATTACTCTCCCCATTTTTCAGATAAGAAAACAGGTTTTTAGAGGTTAAAATTGACCAAGTTCACCCCACTAACAGATGGCAGACCTAGGATTCAGATTCTGTCTGTTGTACTCTAGACCTGTGTTCGTTCCATGCTACTTTGCTTCCTATTTCAAAAAATCTCTTGCAGTATGTCTCCTGCTTCCCTCTGCTGACGTGCCTTGGGCCCAGTACAGAGGTTCCTCTTCCTCTTCTGCCTTCTTTGTTTTAATGTATTAGGTAAAACTGTCATTTTCCCGCTGGTTCTTTATTACCCTGGTGTGCCCTCCCTTCTCAGTCCCGGCATCTCTGTGCCTGGTTGGGTTCCTCATGTGATGTCTCATGATGCACATCCCACCTTTGAGAAGCAGTCTTGTCTGCTGGTTGGAGAAGGCTCCCAGCCAGGCCTTTAAACAAAAGAGTGAGGGACAGAGAAAATCAGCTTTTCATGACCCTAGAGTGCGTGGAAGGGCCTTTCTGCCTTATGCACCATAGCTGGTTCCACCCTAGAGCAGAAGGAGTGGCCACCATAGCTGCCATAGTTTCCTTCTCCTAAAGAGATTTTTTTTCCTTTATTTTTCCTTTTACCCTGAAAAAAAAAAAAAACTCAGTGATACTGTCTTTCTGCAGTACGGATGTCATGTGCCAGTCAATCCTTTCCAACCCCTAGTGACTCCTGTGACATCTCTCTTCCTAACATCTTCTGAAAGAGAAACCCTTTTCTCGGCCACGCTTGTGCTCATCCATCTGTCCTGCTTAGATCCTGTTGTGAGGGCTGAACCAGAATGTCCAGACTGTACATCCCCATCCTATAGGCAAACATGCTTGGCATATACCCTCTAAAGAAGACATGTCTTCATAGTAGGCAGCACTGCGAGTTGGGGAGCAATAAGACATCTCTGAATCTAACAACTCTACCTGAACCTGCTCTACCACAGCCCCATCCTCTGGAAATTACAGGTTCCAGGGCCTCTGTCCCCTAACTGCTTTAAAGCCATACATACATGTGGCCTGGAAAGCAAGAGGAAAACTTGAGCTTATGATTTTTCATCCTGACATATTCATGTCTTACAAGGTCTCCTTCCCATCTGCATGGTAATGTTCCCAAACCTTTCTAAAATTCCTCTGGTTCACCCCACATGAACTTCCACCCTGCTTCACCTGATCCCGTTTCCAGCCAGCTATTTCATTCCCTCTACAGGAAGTTGGCACCCCTGGAGGTGAGAAATCATCTTCCCAGGAACCTCAGCTTCCCACTCCAAAGCCAGGAAGTTTCCAACAGTAGGGGCAGCCTTGCCCCATTCCCTGCAGGGCCAGAAACCAGCCCTTACAGTCTAAAATCTGTCTTTTGCACCTACCCTGCCTAATAGTCTAGTCCAAACCCTTTCTCAAAGTGTGGTCCAGAACCAACAGCGTCAGCATCACCTGGAGCCTATTAGAAATGCAAATTCTAGGCCCACCCCAGACCTACTGAATAGAATCTACATTATTCTCTCTGCACCTTAATATGTGAGAAGCGCTGTTCGAAACAGTCTGATCTGCTGAAAAAATTCCCTCATGCCTCCTGAGTAGAGGGGGTGGAGGGTGGAAAGAACCGGTGAGAAAACCTGGGTTGTGACCCCGTAGTTGAGTCATTTTTGATGGTGAAGCAATCCTGGGAATGACTGGACACACCCTAGAGAACTGGAAGATGAGCTGGTGAAACCCAGGCCCCTCAGCACAGGAGCAGCTAAGGCAATCAGGCAAGGGTTTCGGGCAAAGGACACGTATAACAGGAAAGGGAAGAATATCTGCTTTTGCCAGCAGAGGTGGGATGGTGCCCTTTGGCTTCTACTACCATCCACAGTCCTCAGGCACCTGCAACCAAGAACAGCTCCTGCTGTGCAACATGGGTCTGCCTGTTGGCTGGATTTTTTCCCTTCCTCTTGCTGGCAAAGGCGCCATCGCCCACCAGCTACATTGCTGGTGGTGGGTACTCAGGAAATGTTTGTTGAATTTAGAGGAAGCCACAGCTTGTGCGGAGTCTGGATAATTCACCAGACGTGGGCCTTAAGGGAGGGACGGGAACAGAGACTAAGGAAGACAATTCCGAATGTCATACTTAGCTGGAGTCACTAACTCTCTATTTCTCCAGTTCCTGTCTGAGTCCTTGCTTCCTTGTGAACCTGGTGCAGGGAGGTGGGAGGAAGAGGAAGTAGGAAATGGCAGGAAACCCCCTGGGCTAGAGGGCTACCAGCTCAGCCCCATGCAGGGTGTAATCTATGTTCCACCTGAATGTGGGGCAGGGTGTCTGATGGTGGGCTCTCCCACCCCATTTCGAAGAGGATGCCTTTCCGGAGACTCTCCCTTTTGGAAAGGAGACCTGAAATCTTCCTTCCCCTGCTCAGTGCCCGTTGGCTATGTGGCCTCCTTTTCTCTGGGCCTCAGTCACCTCTTCTGCAAAGGCAGGAGGCTACCAGTTGGTACTAAGCTTCCACTGGTTTGGCCTCCTCTTTATCTAGAACCAAGAGTCACCTGGGAGTACCAGGCAGGGACGTTGGAAAAGATCTAGCCCTGGACTGGCCTGGCCATCTGCTGAGACTGCTTCTGCTGAGACTGCTTGCACCTGAGGAACTGAAAGTCAGCAGCTAAAAGGGAGGCCAGACCCTGGGGGATGTTATGTGCTGAAGCTTCCAAAACTTGTTCTCTCAACCCGGCTGCAAAACCTGTGGCCTGAGCAATAGTAGGCCCAGATCAAAGCTCACCAGCCTCGGAGACCGGATGTGGCGTGGGAATACACCTGGGACTGTACCTGCACATGAAAACACAATGTACATAGGGATGTGCACGTGAAGTGTGGAGAAGGACAGCTTCTTGCCCTCACGATGTCACCCAACCGGAGAGTTTGCCAGACTGCCACAGCCCCACCGCCCAGAAGCTCATCACATAGAAGACTCTTGACTGTGTTCTTCCCTCCTCTGCCCAGCCTGGACCACTGCTCCCAGGAGATGCTCTGCTCAGCATCTTCCTCCAGGGCCAGGACCCCCTGTCCTGTTCCTCACACCTACTGTGCCCCTTGCCCTTGGGCCCATTCCTCTAAGGGGCCTGCTTCGTGGGGCCAGACCTGGCTGGGTCCCAGCCTTGCTGTCTTTGGACTCCAGGAGCCCTCTTCTCTGTGACTCAGAGCAAGTCTGAACTTCTGACTTGACCTGGGGGCTGTTCGACCCGAGAGGCCGCTCAGAACTTTCCATCCAGGACACATGGCCCTCCTGGGCCCCAGGCTTTGAACTTTGTGCACACACGCTCTTCCTGG
Source organism: Solenodon paradoxus (assembly GCA_004363575.1). Taxonomy (NCBI): domain Eukaryota; kingdom Metazoa; phylum Chordata; class Mammalia; order Eulipotyphla; family Solenodontidae; genus Solenodon; species Solenodon paradoxus. Next base: position 73,497 of record RJWH01003871.1, on the reverse strand, counting down.
GCCCAGGGCTCCTGGCCCCTCCTAGAGAGAGGTCAAGGGGAACCAAGTCAGTATTTTGTGGAGAGGGAGGGACCAGACTGGTTGTCGAAGCTCCTGACTCCCCTCTTGGCCTCTCTGGGGGTGACCCAGCTGGGTTGGTTGCTGGGGCACTCGTAGGCTTTCCTGGCTCCATCCTGCCCTGCTTATGTGCATGTTCTTTCTCATCTGGAGTTTTTCTGCTGCTTTGGCATCCCTGGAACAAAAGGTAGGCCTTGCTGACTGACAAATTTAGGGCCCATGACCCTTGCCTGCCCATCCTATGTACCCAAGCACTTACCTCCTGGCTCTCCATCTCTGCCTTTTCTTCTTTCATCTCCCACCTGGGGAAGCACAGCACATAGCAGACCATGTTCCTTCCGGCCCATCCACATCACCCCTCCAGAGCCAAGTGGCCCACCTTCCCCAGGGAGAAGGTAGAGCACATGCTCCCCTCCTAGCCCAAATGCAGCCATTTCATCTGAAAACTAGCAACCTTGTTCCAGGTCCCCAGCTGCTGTTTACAGCCAAGCCCACAGCACCTTGAGTTCTGTGGGGACTCAGGCGTGTCCCTGCCTGCACTGCCTGGGAAAGGCATGTCTGACCTCCCAAGGGAAAGGAACAGCTTAATTACTTCTAGCCTCCCTGGGTACCCACTCTTGCTCCCTGCATCTCATTAACCTGCCCCAGGCAGCAGGCAGCCAGGAGGCAGAGACCCTGAGGACTGAAGCAGGCACCTGGACCGCCGGTGCCCTCCTCACCTCCCAGGGGCAAAGGAGGATCAGGAAAACAGGAAGCCCAGAGGCCTCCCTTGATCTTGCCTCCTGCTTCCTGTTACCTGCGGGCCCTGCCAGTCAGCCTCTCCATCCCCTGGGCTCTGCTGCGTGTGGCCGGAGCCACAGAGGGTATGCTGGATTGCCTAGCCGGAGTAGTACCACCTGTAAGAGATGACCCACAAATCAAGGAGAGAAAGAGGCCATCACAGCCTGATTCCTTCACCAGATCAGAGGGCCTGCTCCTCCTCTTCCAACTCACCTTTGCCATCAGGAGACAATGGTGGGGTCTGTAATTTCCAGTGTCTCCTGGGGCCTAAGTGGGGCAAAGGAAATGGGGAAAGGGTGGTGTGACAAAGTACCCAAAGGAGAAACACTAGTTCTTCTGGGACTAGAAAGCCATCCATCCTTCTTAGTCTAGTTGTGGGGTTTCTGGCTCCCCACGAGAGTCCTGGCCTGAGGATCTGGAGAGCTGGGTTCCTGTGCTTATTCTACCACATCTGGCTAAGTGACTGGCTGAGTCCCTCCAGTCTCAGCTTCCATGTCAGATGAAGGGATGAGCAATTCACAGAGCTTTGTTCCTACACCAGACTGGGAGCAAGGAAATGCTAGCCTTTACCCAGGAGGGATGAACACCTCAAAATGACCCCAGGGCAGACTTCTTCATGAGCCTCCTCCATAGAGCTTCTGGGGTCAGAACCTGGGGTAGAAGCTGTGGGTTTGGACCAAGGGAATTGAGGCCGTCGTGCTCTCCTTTGATAGAGAGGGAGGAAGAAAGATGTTCTTCCTTGTTTCCTTCCAGCTCTGAAAATAAGTGGTCAACAAAGGACAGTAAGAGGGATCAAGGGGGGCAGGGGGCCAAGCAGGGAAGGGGAAGGGGTGAGGTGGGTGTCGGCTCACCCCTGGTGCTGCCTGCTATCGCCTGCTTTTCTGCCCAAGGCTTGCTGGAGGCCTGCAACCTGTGTAGACACAAGGAGTCTGGCTGCTGCTGGCAGGGAGGAAACAGGCTGCGGCAGACCCACTCTGACACTACCTTCCCAAGCCCCAGTGCCAGAACAGCGGACAGCGGGTGGGATTACATCCAAGAAAGATGGCCAACCTAGTACCCACACAGGTACCTTCAGTCCAGGGCCCAACCAGCATGCCCAGGCAGATACTCAGCAGCCTGGGGAGGATCCCACCAGCTCGCTAAGAGGCACCCACAGTTAGCCCTTCCCCAAGCCCCACAGCATACCAGCTCAGCAAGCTGCCCAGCCCTGCTACCCACGTGAGCTTGTCCTTGTCCAGGTCCCATGGGCGGCGCCAGTCACCCTGTGCATCTCTGTGTCGGGCCAGGCGGGCCAGGTCAACTTGTTCCCGCTCCTGCTTCCACTGGACATAGTCCCAGTCCACCTCCAAGTGTCCCACCACTGACCGACAGGAAGCTGGGCCTGGAACCTTTCCTGGACTCTGGGGTTCCCCGGCACCCTGCAGAGAGAAAACACTCAGCACCATGGGGTAGAAATGAAAGAGCCCTGGGCTCAGAACGGCCATCTGGATAGTCTACTAACCCCTTCCTCGCTCAGAGTTTCACTGTTCACATTTAAAACTTAGATCTGCTCCATCTCTAATCAGCTGTTTGCCAATGGCACGGTTTCCATCCACGTGCTAGCTGTGTCTTTGGGGCAAGTTACTTAACCTCTCTGTGTACCATTTCCTCATCTGACAAATGGGAGTGATAACAGCACCGCTCCACGGGAATGTTGCTGGGTGTGTGGCAGCCTCAAGGTGGAGAAAGAGCCAGAGCAGAGGTGAGAAAGAGCCAGAACTAGGAGCTGCTGCCACCTAGAGGTCACGCCTGGCACACGGCCAGTCGCTCCCCTATCTTGGCCTCCACCCCTGTGCCACCAGAGGTCCAGTGGGTATGGGCTGGATCCCACCTCTGGCTTACCCTGGCTGTCCATGCAAGGCCCACGCAACATGAAGACTGACCAGAGAAATGAAGAAGAGATGGGAATTCTTTCAGGTGCTGCCTGGGCCCCACAGATGTGGGGACACATGTGACTCAGCTTCTGTGCTTCCTTCAAATGAAAATCGCCAGATTCCTGTCCCCATCCTGTCTGGAAGAAGTACCTTCCATATAGAATTGTTGCTGGTGGCCGTTTGCATGGAGAGGCTCTGGTCCAAGCCTCCTCGAGGTGGTGCTTTTGCCCCCTGGTTCCTTGCCCTGGTGGACTTCTCACTTACGATCCGCTTGGCCTGGGGGAGGTAATGAGGGCAGTGTGGTAGGGCCAGGGAAGAAGAGCCTGCCCACCTGGAGTCTGGGCTTCCCCCACCCACCCCTCTCACCTTGGCTTTGTTTTCCATGGTCACGGCCAGTTCCACCCTCTCCCCCAAACAGAAAGGGTTGGCATGGTCCTCTGCCTCCTCATCCTCCAGTATCTTATTAGCTCCTCCAGGTCTGAGGGTGCTCCTGACCCATTTCTGGCTGACCACCCGCTTCTCCTGCAGAAGGGAGTACCATGCCCGCAGGCCATTTGGGTAGTGCTAGGCAGGAGCTGGGGGCTGGGTTCTTTGGGAGGTCCCCCACACTGGGGTCCAGACTGGCCCTCCCTGCACTGTCCACAGAGGAACTGACTCTGAAGGGCATTCACATGCCAGTGGCATTAGGATATTCCGGGCCACCCAGGGCCCAAGATGCCACTGCATCCAAGGCACTTGCACAAGGGAGCTTTGTCCCTAAGGCACTATCCCTGGCACTCAGCCTCTACTGCTCTTTCCCCCCAGGACTTGGAATTTGGGGGCAGCCTGTGCTTTGGGGCATAGGTGCAGGGCTATGGGCTGGAAAAGGGTATGAAGAGGCTTCTGTTTGGTGGCCTTTCAGCTGGGGCCCTTTATGGATAAATGGAGAACAGTGACCTGGGCTGCACGAGGTTGGGAGCTGCTGGGTACGCCCTACGACTGTAAGTGAGAAAGCAGAGGCAGGAAAATTCGTCCCCCATGGCACAGCTGGACCTCCATCTCCTTGCCACCCTGTCCTGTGTCCCAGGTGGGGCTTACACCAGGAACCTGGCTGATGGTTACAGTGAGGCCATCGGGATGGAGGGGCTCCGGTGTGGTCACAGCCATGCCCGCCTGCTCTGCCTGCCGACGGTCTTCCTGGATCTCCTGTGGGGGGGCCCAGGGTCAGCACAGACCATGACCCCCTAGAAGCACAAAGACCAGGCTCTGAAATGCCTACACAGAGAAACACCAGTGGGATACCAGGGGGCAAAAACAACCACATCACAGTCACCAAGACCCTCACAGAGCCTCTGAGATGGACCACATCCACCTTAACCCTGGTCCCAGACCCAAAGGCTGAAGGGTCAGACAGGAAATGCCAACCCTGGACCCTCCCAGCCCCTGTCACTACTTACTCACCTGGTACCTGCGGAGTAAAGCCTGGTTCTTCTTTCGAAGGGCAACTATCCTCCAATCCAGTTCTGCATCCTTCTCTTCCTGTCTGCTCATTGGGGACTCGGCCTCCTGATGCTCCTGCTGAGGACAGGAAGCCCAAGTTTCCCAACTTTCACATTCACCCACCCAAACGTATTCTTTCCATCAAGAGACAGATCTCAGACCCAAAGCTAGGGCTACTTGGGGAGATGGCACATGGAAGGCCCGAGCCCCCACCACACTAGGCCTATCTGCACACCTCTCTGCCTCCTCAAGGGTCAGGTCAGGGCCTCACACCCAGGCCCACAGCTCCCAGCAGTGGGCTGCCCCTCCCCCCTGCTCCCCAGGGAGCCCCACTGCTGAACAGAGCCTGGAATGGGAGTTATAAATGGCTCTGGCAGCAGAACCTGCCGTGACTGGGAAGTTGCCAGGGGATTCAGGAGATTGAGGGGGGGAGCTGTTTGGCTCCCAGGCCCAGAACCACAGGAAAAAGGGAGGCCCCCTTTCCAGACTGTGCTTCCAGATCCTGGGCCCCCAAGGCCTGTGTGCCCTGTCTGTAGGAAAGAGCCGTTTCCATAGGCCCAGACTCTCCTGCCGGGAGCCGCTGGTAGAAAGCCAGCTCCATGGACTGGCCCAGCCAGGAAGCCGCCCTGGGCCATGCCCCCGCACTGAGATCCCCGGGTCCCTTTCTACCTGGCTGTAGGGTCTCCACTGTGGTCAACAGCCCTAATCAGCCACCAGCCCACCTGGGCATCGCCCTCTTCCTCCCAGGCACAGCTGTTCCCAGCTGGCCACGGAGTGTGACTACCTAGTGTTCCAGCCCCGTCCCAGCCCCAAGAAGCACCCTCACCAAAGGCGAGGCGCCACTCACAGCCGAGTGCATGACAACAGCGCGCCCAAGAGAATTCCAGAGCAGCCCTGAGGGGAGCCAGAGCAGGAGGGAAGCCTGGGCTGCCAGAGTCACCAGAGAAGGGCCTCTGCCGGCAGCCGGCCTTTGCGGGCCTCTCCCTGCCGGTTTCACTGCTCAGCACAAGAGATCATGTTGTGATTACAAAAGACTCCTCTGGGCTCCCAGCCAGGAACGCTGTGGCCACCGCCCCCACCCATCCACTCTCAGAGGGCGAGGACCAGGGCACCAGCAGCCTGCTGGCCCTGCCCAGCACCTCTCCCTGTCCTGCCCCAGCGTCCCCACACAAACTAGAGGGACTTCTCCCTGGCCAGTTGATCCCACACAGTGGGGCCAGCCAGCTTGCAGACAAGATGGACAGCCAGCCTAGGCCTCTGTTTCTACCATTTATAGAAAAAGGCCTCCAGAGTGAGGCCAACCTATTGGGACCCCTGGTTTGAGACCCCCACCTAACAGGAGCCCTTCCTCTCTCTTCTCATCAGTGTAAGGTTAAGTAATTTGAAGGAATTCAGAAGCTCACCTCCCTGAGGTCACCAGATACTACCACATACCTAAAATAATGCTATTAGTCATTCATTCCTTTAAGTCGAACATTGTCTTCTCTGTGTTTTAAAGTACAGTTACTCCCAGGAGGCTTAGCTGTTCTTCAGGCCCTTGTTGTGGGCACCAGCCCTTAGCCCACGGCACCACAGTTCAGAGCTAGCCAACAGCCTTCCCCCAGGTTCCTAGCTCTGTGCCCTTCTCAGCCTTGCTCCCCCAAGGCTGGCCTTTCAGAGTCTCCTACCCCAAGAAAGGAAGCTGCCTTTCTCAAGAAAGCCTCTCTCCAAATCTTCCAGGTACCACTGAGGCTGTCCCTCTGCCCAGGGAGCAGACTCTTTCCCTTAGAACTACTGGGACATGGGGCTTGGAGGTGCTGGCAGGAAGTGGTTCCTCTGTATCAGGAGCCTCTGGGGTCTGCTGCAGTATTAAAGGGCCCTAAACTCCAAGCCTTGAGGGGAAGTTCAGATGTCCCTGCATTCCCCATATTCCTGACTGATCAGGCCTCAATTTCCCCAATCCCATGCCACAATTTGTCCTCTTTTTTTCTCCAGAGCAGAAAGCCCTGCTGCCTTCTCTCTCCTCCTCAGATCAGGCCTGGTAGCCAGAGATCTAACCTCTGCTCCCCTTGAGCCCTCCCTTCCTGTCAACCCTCCCCTCCCCACCATAGTTAGCCTCCTTCGTGGTCAGACTCTCACACAGCACCCCTGACCCACACCCGATCCACCATCCCAGAGTTTCCATCCTGCTTAGAAATGCCACTGCATTCTCTTTTCCTTCCCTGCCGGATGTTCCCACTGAGTCAGACTCATCTACTTTCCCATCAGCGGTGACGCAACTGGCTCCTATGCCTTGGGCCTCCCTCTCACACACATATTCCTTCTCCCACCCTCTCGACGTGCTGCCTCACACAGACTGCTGAGCTCCAGCCTAGCCTCCTAAGGCCAGGGGCAAGGTCCTGCTTGGGTGTTGATCAAGCTCCCCATCATCTACCCCTCAGTGTGGTGATGGGAAACCTGCAGAGACCAGCCTGGGAGGAGAGATGCAGTGGAAATCCAGTATTCTCCTTTGTTTTTAGACCCCAGGCCCCAGACCAGATCTAGGAGGAGGGGTGGAGATAGATGAGACTGCAGGGATGAGGGAGGAGGTCTGCCATTCCCTTTGTTCTGGTTCCCAGTCAGGGTGGGGGCTGGGAACAGCAGGCCCAGCTAGAAATCCAGCCATCCTGTAGGGAAGGCACGCTAGCTTTCTGAAGGGCCTGCAGACAAAGACTTGCCTAAGCTAGCGACAAAGCCTTCCAGCACATCAGGCTGGAAACCCACATGCCCAGCACAGACCATATCAGATAGGGACCCAGAGTTACAGGCCATGTGCTTTCCAAGTGTTACACACACAGTATGTCATGCCTCAGAGCAGCCCCCACATTCTCCTATTTTCTCCAGAGTCTGTGGTTTGTCTGTCTGATCCCCCATTGGACAGAGACTCTCTGAGCGCATGAATGGTGTGCCCAATACCTCTGGATCCTCAGGACCTGGCACTATAGACAATGTACTTGCAGAATGAAAGATAACTGAATAACCTATGCTATCCTATGCATAGCTATGGGTATCCTATGCACAGGCTGTGACTACATTTTTCTTCCCCAAGAACTCAGCCCTAAGGTAGGCAGTGGGTGGTAAAAGTTCCTAAGAATGAAGCCCCTTTCTCTGTTTTGGGGAACGCAGGAGGGTGCCCAGCCTGATGCTCCCGGATGATGGTCCCGTCTCTATTACTCTATGTCACCACTAGGCGGCAGCAGAGCCAAAAAAGCCTGGCTAATGAGGTGGGTGCTCTTCCTCTTTGCTCTTCCAAGTCTCCATAAAGCCCACCTCCCAACTCCACGACTAGAAAAGCTATGCAGGTGTGGAAGCCTTATTTTATTGATGAGGAGGCCCTGAGAAATAGACTCACAATCTGCAGCACAGATGAGACTGGAGGCCTGGGTGCCTGCCTCCCTGCCCAGCGCTCTTCTCCCCGACTGTGCCACCAAGCTGTTTCTGCCGCCACTTCACTGTGTCCTGCTGCACCCACCACCCACCCAGGGCACCGATTGTCCCAGCATGTCGGCCATGGGCCAGATCTCTTTCCTGGCCAGTCTCCCACCCTCTCAGGTAGCTGCCTGTCGTGGCCTGTGTGTGGACTGTATTTGTGGTGGGTGGGACACAGACCCAGAGGCGACCCTGAGGACCAGATGGCTGCTGGTCTGGGGATTCTCACTGAAGAAAAGGGGAAGGGGACTCGCAGCGAAGGAAAGGCCCTCCGCACCACACACAGAGACTGGACACCTCTGGCAGAGGCCACACGCACCCCTGGGGCCCACACCACTCGGACCTCATTCCGCGTTTCCAGAATGGATGCCCCGCTGGTGCCAGGTCAATAAATAAAAGCACTCCGGCTTCTTCTTCAACCTTGTCAAAAGGTGGGGCAGAGTGAGATGCCGAATTCCAAATTAGCTTCACCCCTTCACTAGCTGTGTGAGTTGAGGTCGGTAAGGCCCTTATCCCTCTAGTCCTCATCTGTAAAATGAGGTGCTTCACTGGGTCATTGGAATAACAGGAGCAGTCTTCTCTGGAACGTGTGAACCACGGCAAAGTTCAAACTTGCTTTCTTCTTGCCTCAGTTAACTCCCTGATAGCCACCTTATGGATGCTATTACCACAGCATCTTCTGAGGGGTCTCAAAAGCTGCCTCCCACCAGCCACCGGTGGCCTGAACACATTGAGGTCCTCCCTGGTGGGGAACGTTCTGAAGCACCTGCTCAGCATCCTCTCTGAGCCTCCCTTCATGTTGTCCCCTGCCCGGAAGATCTGCAAGGCCAGGCTCCTGCCTCACCACCTCCATAGAGTCCTCCCTGCTTGTTCCCCAACGCCATGTCCTGTGCCCTCTAAAGTCCCAGGCTATGACTGCCATCTCACTCCAGCTAGCATGTGTTCCTGTGCTTCTCTTGCCTCTGGACCCTGCAGGTTTCAGGTTTACATCCTATTGCTCAGGAACATTTTTCTTGGTTAAGGCTGAGCCCTTTGAGATCACCCAATGCCCGCTCTGGGTGAGAGCACGACTGTTGAGGAAGCGGGTGGGCAGGGCACGATTGTATGAGAGCCCATATTCTAGGCAGGTGACCCTCCAAATGATAAGGGGCGAGATGGTGGCTTAAAGCAGTTTTCCTTTTCTATACACCCACTTTTCCCCATGGTTGTTCCTGGCTCAAAAAACTGCTATCCTTACTCCCACTGACTAGAGGCCTATGTGTAGGCCTCTCAAGTCAGGACAGGCCTAGCCTGAGTAGGAAGGACTCAGAGTGCATGAGGCAGGAGCAGAGGGACAGCCCTGGGCAGACTCCAGCTCCCAGGGTCAGTCTGAGCCCGGCCTTTCCCAAGAACACACATGCCAGAGCAGGGTACATGCAGAGCACATGCAGAGCCCTTGGAGGTATCAGGAGGCAGAATAAATGCTGGTCTGATGACCCACCCCTCCATTCTGCTCTGCAGGGCACACCCAGGGGTGGGGCATCCAAACTTTCCAACTCCAGGACAGCTGTGGACCATGAACCCCTCTGTAGAAACTGGGGCCTCCCTTGTTTTGGTGTTCTCTTTTCCATGGTGGGTGCAATGAGGACTTGTGGTGTTTTTCCAGACCCCCTCACATTAAGCCCATGCCAAGAACTTCCTACAACCCGCGGCTGAGTGAGCTTGTTAGGGCACTGATAGGGGCTTCGCCTGGCTGAGGCAAGAGGGAAGGCAAAGGCCCAGGTTCCATCTCAGGTACTTGCTAATACCCACATATTAGCCAAGGAGTTGGCCTGAGGCCTGAGCAGCAGAGGGCTCACAAGATGAACCTCAAGGGGATGACAGACTGACAGGAGGCCAGTAGGAGAGGGCTTTCCGTGGGCACAGGTGGCAGCGGTGGGGAAACTGTGGCTTGTATCAGTCAGATAGTCAGATTTGGAAGGCGCACACCGACTGGGAGTCTCTGAAGGGCAGACTAGAAGGTAAACTAATCCAGAGGGGCTCGTGGAAGGCTTTACAGTGGAGGCTCACTAGGGCAGTGGTTCAGGAAGCTGAGGCCAGAATGGGTGGGATGGCAGGGGGAGCATACCTCTGCACAGATCCTGGAGGGAGGGTCTGAGCCAGGCAGGGCAGTGGGGGATCCAGGGAGGAGTGAGCAGGTCAGAGGGCTAGAGCGTTAGCACTGAGGCAGGGTGGCCACAGTGGAGGGTGTGGAAGGGAGAGACAGCTCCCACCTGGGAATTTCAAGGATGTAGGGGACAAACAGGCTTGCCTGTTTCTGCCCAAAGTACATCTTCTGTGGGCAAGCAACTCCTCACAGGGCCTCTCATGGGGAGAGGCGTGGGTAGGGTCACATTCTCTCAGAGTAAGGGAAAGGCCCGGTACCATTTTGACAGGTTAAGGGAAGGACAGAGCTCTACAGAAGACTGATGGATTGGTGGGAGCTGGCCAGGCCTGCTGAGAGGAAGGGCCTGTGGACTGGCTCAGATGACACATCCCCCTCTCCAGGTGGTATAGAGGCTTTAAGGCAGGAGAGGGTTAACCAGATGAAGTAGTGACATGCCAGGCTTGGGACAGGATGGTCATCATAGGGGACAGGGAGTTGCCTGAAGTTGGGGAGGGAGGGAAGAGACCAAATGTCTCCATTTGCTTGAAATTGACCCCATTGTAACACTGGAAGTCCTGCATCCAAGACACGCCCCAGTCCTAGGCAAACCTGCATGTCTGGCCACCTTACAGAGAAGGAGGGTGTTGCAAGAGGCTGGGACAAGAATGAAAACTCTCAGAAGTGAAGTATTCTGAATGATGCCAGAGGCCAAACTGGTGATATGTCTGACAGGAAGATCCCAGTGTGAACAAGTAAAGGAATGATGAAACCAGGAAGATAAATAGGTCATCACTGCCAATACAAGTAATAATAACAATACCTTATCATTTGATTCGACTGACACGGTCCTCACACCTGTGATATAATTTTATTTCATCATGTTTTGAAATCTGTGAATTAGGAGGGCAAATGTTATTAGCTTCTCTTTGAAGATCAGGGTCAGTGAACAGCCCAGGAGTCTCTGAGGCGGGTGCAACCTCCCCACTGCACCTGTTCCGCATCACTGAGGCCAGTGCCTCCTCCCTGCGGCACTCTCTCCAGCCCATGCCCAGCAGACCTTCTGTGGCCCCAGCCACACACCGCACAGCCCAGGGCACAGAGAGGCTGACTGGCAGGGCCCGCAGGTAACAAGAAGCAGGAGGCAAGATCAAGGGAGATCTCTGGGCTTCCTGGTTTCCTGACCCTCCTATGCCGCTGGGAGTGAAGAGGGCAACTGCCTCTCCACCCAAACCATGGGAAAGCTCTGGGCTGTCCTGTCTCCCTCTCCAAGCCCGTAGGGCAGTCCAGGAGCAGGTTCTTGCTGGCTTTCCTGACAGATAGGGGTCCTAGAGAAGGCCAGCATCCTGCCTTCTGGCCTTCTCTGTCAGTGTGTACCCTCCGCAAAACCCCCACTCAGTCTCTGCTGCTCCCGGAGTCCTGTCTTCTCTCCCTGAGCCTAGCCCCTCACCCCAGAATTCTTGCTCTTCAGAGCTCCTTTCTTCTCTACTTGGTGGCTTTTGGCAGGGAAGTACCACATCTCTGTCAGGCAATAAATCTAAGCTGTTGTGAGCACTCGCCCTCTGTAAGGCACTGTGCCAGTGGGGAGAAGGGAGACACACATGGTTGAAGCTCTGCTCAACAGCACCGGCTTAGAATTGGGGAGGGCAGATGCCAGGAGCATCAAGCTCTGCGAACATTGACCTGGACCTTGGCATCTGTGAGGACATAGACCTCTGCTTTTAGCTTCTTGTCAAAGTCTGGGTGTGGGGTTGGGGAGGCCATGTTGTCCAAGTTTCTGACAGTGACTAGGATCCCTGAAAAATGGGATCTTAGCAAGGTGGTGAGGGCAGGGTGGCCTGCAGGGTAGAAGCACTGCCACATCTTTATAACTTGCCCCCCACCCCCACCCTGAGACCTCTGTCCTCTGTGCCCTGGCTCTCCAGGCTCACAGCAAAAGTGTGCAGAATAGATTACTAACTCCCACTTACTCATGAACCAAAGTCCTTTGTCGTGTTACCAAAGCAGACTGGAATTTTTCTGAAGAGCATTCCAGAAAGTAGAGATAAAGTGGAGCTAGGAGGGTCAGGCTCTGGACTCAGACTTCTCCAATGGGGCCTACCTACACACTGACTAGGTGACCTCGGGCAAGTTTCTCAGCTTCTATGAATCCAGGCTCTTTTTATCTATAGAAGAACAGTAGATAATATCTATCTCCAAGAGCTGATATGAGATCACTGACTATAAGAAACTGACACAAACATGCCTTCCTTTCCTGCCCACCACAGAAATAAAGGAGAATCACTCTTTGTCAGCCTCTCCACTTTCACAACACCTTCTGATGTAGTTGTGTTACTTTTGTTTTTACAGTTGAGGCCAAATCGATGTACCATAAACTGCAGATTGTTCACTCCGCTAAGTTTTCTCATCGGCATATTCCATGAAACTACTGCCACAGTCAAGTTCATGAACATACCCATCAAACCCAAAGATTTTCTTGTGTCCTTTTTAATATCTCTTTCTGTCTCCTCCCTGTTGCCACCATCCTGTACTCAACCACTGATCTGTCAGTCTATTATTTCACATTTTCCAAAACTGTAGAATTTTACAGACTTTTACACTATGTATTCTTTAGTCTTGCTTCTTTAACTCAGTAGTTATTCTGAGATTCAGTCACGTTTACATATATCCAGAGACTATTCCTTTTTGTGGCTGCATAGTATTCCATTGAATGCATGAGCCACAGTTGGTTTATTCATTCACTGCTGATGCAGATTTCAGAAATTCCCAATTATCAGCAATTCCAAAGTTATGGAACATTCAAATGTAAAACTCTGCGAGGATGTATGGTTCATATCTTTCAGCTATACTTGTTTTTTTAAATGAATTTAATGCAGTTCAAGTGCAGCTGGGTCATCCAGGCTTTTACAGGAAACTAGAAAACAGAGGCTGTTCTAACGTCTCTGCTTTCTCTTTCACACTTTCAATTTCACATGGTTCTTGTTCTCCTTAATTGAAACAGAAGCTGACTGAGGCTCTGTGCCTAGCCGAGGGTGAGTCTTAGCTGGCCTCGGTTTTGCCCAGCTTTGCGAGCCCAGTGTGGGCAGGATGGGCTTCAATCACGGAAGAGCACCTTCTCCTTTTTCCAGAAAAAAATGTTAACATGTAAAAAAGAGGAAACCCCACCCTCCCCACAAAATATAAACCACAGAAATGAAGGCCCTTGTGTTGTAATCCAACATCATGTAGATATATAACAATATTATCTAATATTTATGCTATTGGCCAACAATAACTACATGCTAGCCTTTCATTCATTTGCCAAATCTCTGGCACCTAGTGGTACCTGCATCTAGTGGACACCTGCTAAGTTCTAGGAGAACTGCAAAGGGCCAGTCGCTGAGAATTCAAAGGTGAGCACATCGCCCAGGGGAGTAAGACAATAGAAGAAAGGATCCAAGGAGACAGGAGAGCTTGTGACAGGGACACCTAGTCTCTCTGCAGGGGACAGAGGCCAGTGTGGCTGGAGCACAGACATTCACTCTCAGGAGTCAAACAGGCAGAGGCCTCTCCCTTTGTACACACGAGGCAAGGGAAGTTAGAGGTCATTTCAAGGTGAGGCTGTGGAAGTGTGACTGGGTCTGGAGCTCAGAGCTCAGCTCTTGACAGCTATGCCATTAGCTCCCGTCAAAAGGAACAAAATCATCCTGACCCTCAGGAAATATAAACCTCATTGAGTAGGCGATTCCCACCAGCAGGGCACTTCCAAACACCCAGGATCATCAGAGAGGTATCTGCAGAATGAGCTCACTGGTCCCACTGCTGAGCAGGCAGGATGGCCCAATCTCAGTGGACTTCCTGTGGGAAGGAAACACAGAGCCAAGCAAGAAATGTTTCTAAGTGCAGGAGACATGAACAAAGGCTGAGAGCTGGAACTGACACATGGCTGAGGGTCTGAGTAGAGGGGGGCTAAGTGGGAGGACATGGATGAGACGTTGGGTGGGACCTGCCCTAGGTGGGTGCAGAAGAATTGGGGTTTGACACTAGAGAGTGCCCTCTTACTGTGGTGAAGTTTGGCTGAGGTTGGGAGGACAGACAGCTGACAGAGTGGGGACACAAAGCCACAAGTCCTAACTAGCTTCATTCACCCTAGAGGACGTAGTTCTTGAGCAAACAGGGGTGTACAGGGAATCTGACTTTTTTTTTTTTTAAGGAAAGGTGCAGGCAGGAATGAAGGAAAGCAAACAGGCAGAAAGAGAGGGGAGGAAGAAGCACTTTATTTAATTTAGTTGTTCATCTCAGTTGTTTTCCCCAGGTCCCAGGACACGAACCAAGATACTTGGAATGTATGTGGATGGCACCAGCTGAAGGCAGCTGACCAAACCACTGCTTCACCAGGGCAAGCAGGGAACTCTGACTTTTGATGTAGTTCTGTGGTTGCATGAGTGAGTGAAGGGATGGCCATGCCTGTGGACTGACCAAGTCCAAGCAGCCCTGTTGGAATGGGGCACAGATCAGTGGCAGGGAGGAGTCAGCTTCTCACTGCGGAACCAAAGGATGAAACTGTTGCCTCTTCTCCCTTCCTGCCCGACAGGCCCCAAGGTGGGAAATTTCCCCAGGCTCTCCCCTTTTTCCTACCCGCTACATGTCCCTAGAGCCCCCAAAGGGAGAGCAGGGAGCAAGCTCTTACATCCGTCCCTTCACAAGCACACAGCACTCATGCGTCCCCATCCCTGCAGGCTGCAGCCTTCTCCTCCACTCCTCTCCAATTTTCCCATCTGTTTCTCTCTTCTCCTCACATCCCCTCCCTGCCCCAGCAGCATGTCCTCTCTCCTGCTGCTTCTCCACCTGTTCCAAGCGTCTCTGCTTTCCTCACTACCCCCCCACAACCTCCCTGGATGTCTGGCTTGTTCCCAAACCCCAACTGCACTGCAGGGCCCCCTGGCCTGCCTCCACAGAGAAGGAAAACCGCCCACCCTCTTCCTTGATACCACACCCCATTGGCTATCCCCAGCAGACTCGGCTCCCAGGCCTAGAACTGGCCCCGTTACATAGAGTCAGAGAAGGAGAGGCAGGCAGGATAGGAAATGGCTGTTTCCAGACACCACTGAGCATAAGCTGGGCTGCCCTAAATCCCTGGCCCTGAAGCTTCTTCCTCACAGGTGCCAAGCCCTTCTCAGAGCCTAGAAGGACAGACTGAAAAGTTATCTAACCCTCAGAGTATGGGCATAGCCCCACTGCTGCTCCCTCAGGTGCACAGTGCCTTCACACCAGAAGCAAGGGTATCTCTCTCCTTTTCCCTAGGCCTGTGGCAAGAGGCAAAGAAATTCCTCTGGCCTGGGCCTCAGGAGTGGTCCCAGCAGAGATAGAAGGTTAAACCACACTCTTTTTCAGGTCACTTCTGGCCGAGCAGTAAAATCTTGATTTTACTTTCCATTCTTCCTGATGTCTTGAGGCTGGCACCTGCTCAAAGACAGGCATGTGCTCACACACAGTTCCTATTGTCATTTACATGTGAGCATGCATATGTACTTCAGAGGCATGTACCTGCGTACACAGCACCCATCCATGCACATGTGCGGCACGGCTATCTAGAAGTAAATGTGTCATGTACCTTTGTACAGACACACAGGCACGCACCATCTCTATAGAGAACATGAACATACCTAGCTATCTCCTATCTTTGGTCTCCTCAAATCCCCTCCCCCTCGCCTCACCCAGCTCCTTGCCTCCTGTATCTCCCTGACCCTACCTCCCATCTCCTTCTTGCCCCTGGCCCTCTGTGAGCTGCTCTTTGGCATCCCCCACTCCACTCTCACTGCTAAGTAGTCAGCTTGCAGTTCTTAGCCTGGTAAAACCTCTAATCACTCTGCAATGGTTCTTGGATGAGGAAAGGGGGAAAATGAGATAATTCTGCTTTTTAGTTACTGATCAAATAAACCAAGGTCCAGGGAGGTGGGTAGTTGTAGCTCAGCTCAAGGAATGGAAACCAATTAAGCTAGGTTTCTCCCATTTTGCCTGTTCAGTGCTCTGGCTTCACCAAAGCAAAAGATCCAGGGCTAGGAGCAGTCAGTTGCTGTCCCTGCCTCAAGATCTCTACCAGGATGCCCTGCTCTATATCCAGGAATCCCGAGTCCTCTAAAATAGGGGATAAGGGGAAAGGGGAGGCAGAGGAGGCCTGGTTGTCAAGTAAGGCTGGAACTGACTTCTGATTCTGACATTGTTCATTTGGCGTTCCACAGGGGCACTGCCATGAGGGAAGTTACCCTACTCCAACCCAGTCAAGAGCCCATCCTCCAGGTCACTGAAGGCAACCCTCTGATCAATGCCCCAGGGTCTATCCTGAGAAGCTCCACCCGGTTGAGGCCCTGAGTACACACCCATGGCCATGGCCCAGGACACTATTCTGGGGCACCCACCCCCATCCCCATCACTGAGGAATCAGAAGAAACAGGAAACAAGGATGAGGAGCCTGAGTGAGTTATCCTGTTGACCGAGCATGAAGCCTAAACCAGAAACTTCTCTTCCATAACCAAAAGCAATATTCTGCTCTTAAAACAGTCCATCTTCCTTTACATGCACCCTAGCACTCAGGAGGCCCAGTAATCTCTGAATTCCCTAGTTGTGAAAATGGGGTACCCAGTCAGGCATTCTCAGCAGCTTGGCTCAGTAGTGCCCATAATATGATTATATAAGGTCACAGCACCTTCTCTTTTACTTCTGCCTCCTGCTAGCAAAGTGCCTCAAGTGTGGCATTGTCACTTCTTCCCAATTTTATACTCCCAGACCCGGTATCCTTCTGAAGTTCTATCTTGCATGTCTCACTTTACACATCAGTAGCTTTCAATGGATGCTTATTACCCAGAAATGTTTCTCACCATTCCCTGTAAATAACATTGTGCTTTGCATGGTTACACACACACACACACACACACACACACACACACGCGCGCGCGCGCCCCACCCCCAGGCCAAGATTACCTCTCTTTCCAGACAGTTAAAGCTCTACCATCTCCATGAAACTTCTTATAAAGTCTGTTAGGATGAGGGGGCCTCGCTCTATGCACACTGCTCCCTTCTCTGAAACTTTATATCAATCATCACATGGGTGTGACCACACCATACCCTGCAGCACCAACGTGTAGGCGGACTTACTATCTCTCCAACCAAACTGTAAGCTACTCTGGACTAGTAGGTCCCTTTTTCTGCTCCTTCATATTCTCCCATCCTGCCCTCTTCTAACCTATGCCTGCATAGAGCGGCATTTGCATACATTTTAGGGTTTACCCTTACTGCAAATGCTCCTGGTTCTGACCGTTTCCCCAGCCCCGTTTCTTCAGCCAAGACATCTCTCTGAACATCTTGCTGAGAATCCTTCTCTGCCCGTCTGAATCCCATATCTGTGACCCTCTCTCCACCCACTCCCAGGCTGTTCGCAATGCTGGTAACTATCATAGTTTTACCACAGCCCTCCAGCTAGGCCTGTCAGTGGTCCACCTCACCTCCCCTCCTCCCTCACAGGCATTCCCTGATGGGGAAGGCAGAAAGTATCCTGGAGGGAGCGGCCATTAGTATCTCCCAGACTGAAACGCAATGACTACAAGAAAAGGAACTGAGGAGTCTCTGAGAGTCTCTCTTCTCCCTCTCCCCACCACGACACACCCCTCTCGAATATGAAAATCTGGGCTCCATATCAAAAGGGCACAGACTAGGTCCAGACGAACCTGAAGAAAGATCCACCTTAACAGGTGCCTAGGCCCCTAGGAAGGAGAGGGGGCACTAAACGGAGCTGAGAGCAATGTAGGACTTAAAGTAGCAGAACATCTCCACCTCTCCGAGTCCTGCGCAGTGAAGTGCGGGCGTGGAGATGCTCCCTCTTTCTGGCTGGAGGAGTCTGCGTTTCAAGTTGTGAGGTTCTCACTCTGCCTGGGGCCGAGCTTTCTGGTTTCATATGAGAAGACCATGCCTCCCAGGCATGGCCGGGTTGTGGACTACAGTCAGAAAGCCCAACTCCTACCAGCCGCTCTCAAATTAGGGTAGGGGGCAACTCCAGGGCTGGGCAGCATCGCTGCAGGAAGCCTCTGTCCCCGCCCATTGGTGCCAAGCTTATTGGCTGGACTCCTCGCCTGCCCCGCCCAGCGACGGGCCCGCCCGGCGCTGACGCATGCGCAGAAGGCCGCCGCCGCCGCCTCCACCAGCGCTTCAGCACCAGCGCCCGGACAGCGGCGCCGCCCACGGGCATGGACGGTGGTAGCGGCAGTAGCTGCAGCAACGTTCCGGCTCCCCGCCCGGGTCCGGAAGGGGAGCGGCGGTCGGAGGGGGAATCTTTGGCCCCAGACGGCAGCACCCCGGACAGGTAGGACGGACTGCTCCGCAGACCCAGCTCGTAGACCTTCCCAACACCCCCGTCCCAAGTACCCCAGTAGCCGCCATTTGTCACCCCATTCATTCCTCAGAGCCTCCCAGAACCCTTTCCCGAGCCTTCCAGCGCCGCTCTACCCTCTGGCCACACCCTCTTTCTGCCGAGCCAGTTCTCTTCCTGATATCCCGAGTCCCCAGTGCCGTCAATGGTCCCGGGGACCTGCCCCACCCACTGTTCCTACCTTACCCGTAAGGCGCGGTCTCCCATCCGTCACCCCTACCTCACCTCCTACTTCCGAGCCCCTCCCTCTAGGCCTTGCTTCCCGGGTCTTCTTAGTAAGCCCCAAGCTCCTAGCAACCTCAGTCTAGGTTTCAGCGCGTCAATGTGCTGGAGGGTGCTCGCGTATTGTGAATGGGGGCTCGCCTAGGTGTGCTTCTTGGGGAGGGCAAGCACTCGGCCGCCACGCCAGGGACTCTCTTTGTCCATCACCGTCAGTCTCCAGTCTGCCTCACATGGCCGGCTGCGCACGTGTGGGCTCAGAGTCCCCGCGTGTTTCAACCACCCGCCCTCGCTGGAGGCTCTGGTGTGGGCAGGCTCTGAGGCTCAGTTCATGATTAGTATAGTCACTGAAGGAGCCCCAGACTGTCAGGACAAAATAGATACCTTCCTGCTGAGGGCCCAGCTCTTCATATCTCTCCCCTTCTTTCTTCCACCATATGTGTGAGGGAACAGACCCGCCAGCTAGAAATATGGCACAATTTCTGTGTCTCACACTGGGTACCTGTCCCCAGAATGCCTCCCCTGACATGCACTGCCTCTGTCTCCTGCCTGGACTGAAATAAGAGGCATTTGGGGGGACAAAAGCAAAGGTGGGCACTTTGTTCCAGACTGCCCCAGTTAAATTGTACATTCTATGCCTCAGAGCAAAGAGGAGTCCCCACAAGTGGAGAACATAACCCTCCGTGGTTAACATATCAGCCTAGACAGATTCAGTCACCTTTCAGTCTGAAAGGCACAGAGCTTTCTTCAAGTGAGTAAGACAAGCGAGATGTGTTCCCTCCACCAGAGGGCTACCAAAGAGCCAGGAATAGACACGGCAGGGATAATGACAGAACAGGACAGGGGTTTGGTGTTAGACACATACCTATGTGTCAGACACATACCTAGAAGGGGTTTGCAGCTTTGGGTAGTTTGCCAAGGATCAGCCCTGTCTGGTCTGCTCACTTCCCTTGCACATGGGGATCATTCTTGGGTGTGAGGACCACATATTCTCTTCCAGCAGTTCCCTGGGATCTCTGGCCCTCTCTGTACTTCCCCATAGACCCTAGACCCTGGACACTAATCAGGCACAGAACTCAGTTCCTTTAAAACATGCAACTATTTTCCGCCTGAGCTACACAGCATTCCGAGGATAGAAACAGTGAATAAGGCAACACACAGACCAAATCCTTAACTAATGCATTGACCACAGTGTAATTTAACGTGATTTAGTATGTTTTTAAAATTACCTTTTTTACTTTCCTAGTAGTATGAGCTGCTCCCCAGTCTGTATTGGCCACTCTACGGATCACATGGATGTCCATATGGCTATGAGCCTGTGGGCTTGGGGTAATAGTTAATGCACATGTCCATTTGCTGCTTATGGGGTTCTCCAGTAGGGCCTCTCTGTTTGGGGCCTTGTCTGCCAAGCCCTGACTGTTGTGACTTTGGCCTCAAGTGAGGCCTGCGTCACCACTTTCCATCCCCCTGCCTGCCTGCCTGCCCAGTCACTTGGTTTACAGGCCAGCGGGCACAGGCAGTCAGTCCAGGAAGCTGCTTATCCCAGTCAGAACCATGGAACCGAGAGGGTGAGAATGAAACCTCCAGGTGCTCAACTTGTATTATTAGTAGTTTCTTAAGAATAGAGGGCAGCAGAGGCTGGCAGAAGAAAGCCTTTATTCTGAGATTTGGGCTTTTCTCCTTGTGAGGAGTGAGATAGTTCTATAGCAGTTGGAATAGGGGAGGGGTTTACATCTGTCAAACTGACAATGATGTACACATTAAGAAAGATGAGATTTGGGAGCAATTAATCCTAGGTCCCTGGAGAGGGACAGCAGGAATGAAAGGAAAGAGCTAGGCCCAGGTAGACCCCAACAGAAATAAACCAATGAAGGCTGGACTCTCCCCTGAATAGGAGCCAGCAAAGAAAGGAGGTGCACTGATAAGGTTTGGCAGATTGGTTAAGGTAGTGTTCTATTCTTCTCAGCAATACCATCCCTCATCCCCCCTACACACACCAAGTGTGAGCTTCCCTTATTGAAAAACTGACACTCCTTCCAAGTGGAAGCCTGGGTCCTAGGACCCAGTGAGTGTTCTCAGGCCATGGGCAGCTGGAACAGACACCTTGGCTACTTTCCCCTCCTTGCCCCTTGAAGACAGGCCCTACACTAAAGAGGGAGATCAAGATTAATGGGTCAAAAGAAAAAAAAAAAAAGACTAATGAGTCATTTGCACACCTTCAGGACCCAACCTGGACCGAGCACAGTGCCCAGTTCATGGCAGGAGCTCAAAAGAGACCTGCAGCATAAAAGTCTTAACCTATTTCCCATTTAGAAAAAAAAAAAAGCTGCCAGCTTTCATTTAACTTTATATAAACACACTGTTTGAGGCTGAAGCAAATCTGACTGGTTTTCAATGTGGAAATAAACTATAAAAACTGTTATTAGAGTTATTTCTAAATAGAACTTGTCTTTAATCCTAATGTAACAGGAATATATATGATGATCATATTCTCCAACAAACAGGAAATGGGGTGAAGAAGTAGATGTTCACATTTATGCATATAAACTTAAGCCATTTATCTAGCTTCACTTTGGCCCATGGTGATGGACCCATAAGATCTTTTATCAGCCAGGACACTGATTGCTTACATCTTTAACTTTATGTGGTTATCTGAGGTCTTACTTTAAAACAACTTTGGTTAAATTACTACTTTTCTAAACATTAAGTCAGAAAAAAAAGTATCAGTAATTTAAATGCGCTCAAATTATATGTAACTTTTGAATAACAAAAAAGGAAAGTATTTATGATTATATATGTAGTGAGATTCCCAAGGTGTGAGAAGTTCTAAAATGGAGTTATATTGTCTGAGGCACCTAAAGAGGTCAACTTATAACTATAAATACACTTCTAAAACGACATGTTTCCTGCAGCGCTGAGAGTGGGAAGGTGCAGCCAAACAAATATGTCTTCTGCATGTCAGGGTTCCTGCCAGGCACCTCACATGTGTTACATCAATTAATTCTCATACCAAACCTGAGGGGAGGAGGGCATTATCATTATACCCTCACTCAACAGACAAGAATGCCAATACTCCAATAGCATTTCCCAAGGCCCCAGAACTAAAGGACGATGGCATCAGGAACCCACTTCCACTTTACTTGCCCCCATTTCACTCTCAGCATGAGGTCAGTCTCCCGTACTGCTATGCCAGCCAGACTTCTGGGAGGAGGAAGAAGAGCTTACCTATTCTTTCCAGTTCTTCTGCTTGCTCTCTGAGCAGATCCCAGGCTCTATGGACAATGTCTACTTGCCACCACAGCAGGGACTCTGGCCCATAGCCCCTTCAGCAGTGCAGGCAGGAAGGAAGCCAGGGCTCGCTTGGCATAGACCCGGCTCTCCCACGGGGCCATGCCAGTTCTGGCAGTTCAGATGAGCCAGGTGGATGGGAGGAAGGAAACAGGGCTCTGCCAAGCCTGTTCAGCCTGGAACCCTTTTGGGAACCACCTATGACACTCTGTTCTGTGGCCACCTTCTCCTGTCCTAAGTCTGGCAATCCTGCTACCAGGGTGGAACACCACCTCGCCCTGCACCCCAAGAGAAGCTGTGTCTATGTGGAGCGCAGCTCTCATGAGCAATTTTGAAAAGAGGAAGCTATTGCTGAATCCTCCCTAGCAAGTTCCTTGGGTGTCCCAGTTCCCTCTACCACCTGCACACACCCTTGCAAAGCAAACCTGCTGCCTCATGATCAAGGAGGGTGGATGGGTAGCAGTTGCTTCTGTGATACTTTCCCTGCCAAACCCCAACCTCTGTCAAAGTTGAACCCTGATCTGGGCTCGTTCAGCCCTGTGACTCCTTCTCACAGCATGTCAGACTTTGCACATCTCCCACCCAATATGAGTGCCTGAAGGACAACAGCAGAGCCTTTATTCATCCTAGAACTACCATTAGTAACCTCACAGTATTCATTCAACAAACATTCCCTTGGTGCCTTCTGTGTGCAAGGCTCTGGTCAAGGCACTGGGAATACAGAGATGCACCAGGTTCCCGCTCCCCCAGCGCACACATTCCATTTCAGAGACAGGCAGTAAATACCACAACTAGAGAATATAGTGTCTGGATATGGCTAATGCTATGAAGAAATAGAAAGTAGATGGGGGACAGAGAGCTGGTGTGTGATCAGGGAGAGGTCATCGGGAAGGCTTTTTCAAGAAGATGGTAGTTGAACTGAGAATAGAACTAAGAGAAGAGGTGAGTCATTCAATTGTCTTGGGGAGGAGCATGCCAAGCAGAGGAGAAGCAAGTTCAAAGACCTCAAGGCCGGAGCAAGACAGTAGCAAGTCCTCAATATGTCTGACAAAGACATGAACAGACAACTGTAGCAGAGACACAGGGTTGCAAGTTAGAAAAGTGGGTTCAAGGCTCTTCATACCTCACTGAACCACAGCTTTCAGATCTATAGAACAAGTACTTTCCATGTAGGGTTTTTGTAAGGAGTAGGCGAGATTATTAGATGAGTAGAAAAGCACTCTCGGTGTCCTGCAGTAGATGGCATGTAGAAGGCTGCCAGTGTTTTTTGAGTATATGGACATGAGTGAATGAGACAATGGATCCCAAGAAGTAGGTTGGTGGTGTAGTCCTGGAGCCTCCACCCTCTTCACCTCCCCACCAGGACCAGTAATACAGCATCGAGCTGTCCTTTCGTTATCATGGCTAACTGAACAATGCTAGGCTAGGGGTGGCCCACCCCCATCTTCCCTGCTTCCTCTCATTCCAGGTCCCAGAGCAAAGCTGTGGCCCCTGAGGCAAGTCCAGAGAAAAGCTGCTCCCTCCACAGCTGCCCCCTTGAGGAGCCTTCCAGTTCTTCAGGACCCCCACCAGCCACTTCCACCCTCCAGCCTGTGGGTCCATCTAGCCCACTGGCCCCTGCCCACTTCACCTATTCCCGGGCACCACAGGAATACCGGGGAGGCAGTTCCCTGCCAGGGCTTGGGGACCGGGCAGCCCTGTGTTCCCATGGCTCTAGTCTGAGCCCCTCCCCAGCCCCCTCACAGCGAGATGGGGCCTGGAAGCCACCATCTGTGCAGCACCATGTGGTCAGTGTCAGGTAAGGAGAGATCCTGCAGCCTGCCAGCTGCCATTGGGAGGTGGGGCAGGGCTTAAACGTGGGGCTAACCCCCAGAGCTCTGAACTCCTTCATCAGGAGGCAGCCAGGATGTCCCCAGTTCTGATGGAGGAGGCAGCCAGGATGGAAAAGGGAGTGAGGACCGGAGGTTAGGAGGGAAAGCCTGAAAGAGTTAACACCATAGTCTTCTATCTCCCCTCCCCCACCTCCCACCCTGTAAGAGGACTCTGACAAGCATCTTTTTCTTCTTTTTTTTCTTCCACAGACAGGAACGGGCCTTCCAGATGCCAAGGAGGTAGGCCTGGATCTTCTCTGGACTCCCTGGGGGGTGACCAAGCTGTTGTCCAGTTTGGCCCTACCACCCCTTCTTGGTGACTCTGCCACCCACTGCTACCATACCCAACACCTAGTCAGTGGGTTCTCTTCTCTCCTAGCTATTCCCAGCTGATTGCTGAGTGGCCAGTGGCTGTGTTACTGTCGTGTCTAGCTGTCGTCCTCCTCTGCACCTTGGCTGGGCTGTTGGGGGGCCAGCTGCCTGACTTCTCCAAACCCTTGCTGGTGAGGTGTCTAGGGCATGTGGCGGGGGATGAGCAGACCTGGGTACCTCGGCTCCATATGGGGCAGAACACTGGAGTAGCCCAGCTGGGATGGGGTGGCAATGGTGGGTTCTCAACCTCCAGAGAGAATTAGGGAGATGGCATAGGGCTATAGACGCAGCCAACAAAGAAGGTAGGTGGGCTGGCCCTCCCTGCTCCAGGGACCCAAATATGCAAAAGCAAGAGGGTCAGATGGAGAACTCTTCCTCTGCCTGCCTGCTCTTCTCTTCCCTCCTCCCTGCAGGGCTTTGAGCCTCGGGACACGGACATCGGGCGCAAGCTAGTGGTCTGGAGAGCACTGCAGGCTCTCACAGGCCCCAGGAAGCTGCTCTCCCTTTCCCCAGACCTTGAGTTGAACAGGTAATGAGGGGAATGGGGGAAAGAATGAGGTCTCCAGGGAGAGGGCATGAGGTAATCTCCTCAAAGGCAAGTCAGAACTTGCCGGGGTCCCTGGGAGGTGGTGTCAAGCCTCCTCTGAACCCTCCACCCTTGATGGAACCTAACACAAATCTTCTCTCACCCTTAGTTCAAACTTCTACACCACTCTGAGCCCCACATCCTGGAGTAGTGCCCAGGAGGGCATGACCCGGCCTCGGAGGATGGTGGAGCCCCTGGAGGACAGAGGCCAAGACAGCTTCTTCTGTGGTCCCCCTGGTAAGCTGCAGCCTCACCAATTCCAGACATTAATTGTGGTGTTTCCCCACTCCCCCCACAACCCCTACATACACACACACCTACTAGAACAGGAGGACTCAGGATAACAAATCTAGGAAAACAGAAAGGGAAGGAGGCTGGCTGATCACGTTCAAGCCAAGGAAGGTGACGTAAGGCTGGGGGAATGAGGCAGATCTCCGCTACTCCAGCTATATAGGGTCATACTGGGTGGGAGTGGGCACAGGATGGGGGATGCGGGCCCAGTCACGCAGTCACAGGTTTCAGGCTTCTGGGAATCTGACACTCATGTGGGCCTGAATAAGCATCTTCCCTTTGGTGGGCCCAGGACCTGGGGCCAAAGGGCTAAGCTCTGGGGTGTGTTGCAGAGAAGAGCTATGCACAGCTGGTGTTCATGTCCACCTCAGCTGGCAGCCTGTGGAACCTGCACGCCATCCATTCCATGTGCCGCATGGAACAGGACCAGGTGAGCTGACTGGGAGGGATCAGCAGTTGGGTGGAGCCAGGGACAACAGAAACCCGATCTTTTAGAAGTATAGCTGAGTCAGGACTGCCAGGGGGTCCTGGGGTTGGGGTGGGGAAAGAAAAGTCAAGTGTTTTCAGAAAAACAAGACATTGGTACTACAAGAGCCTGGGGGTTTTCAAAAGGTCCTGAAATGGAATCTCAAGAGCTATTAAAGAGGTCCTGGCTCGTGGCCCCCAGTTCCCATCAACCCAAGCAGTGCCAATCCAGTCATACTAACTGCAGAGAGCCCTGTAGGATAACATCTGAAGAAAGGCTTGCTGCTTAAAACAGTTTGAGCACACTTAGGAGCCCAAGCCCCTCATTTCACACAAGGGTCTCAGAGACCCAAAGAGCTCCTGAGGAACACGTGCCCTGGAGTCAAATGCCTGAATTCAAGACCAGCTCTAATGCTCCCTAGCTACATGACTTCAGACACGCTTCTTAACCATTCGGTGTCTCTGTCTTTGTATATATAAAATGAGGATAATGATTCTACTTTCTTCAAAGGGATGATGTGACAATTACACAAGATAGAATTTGTAAAAATAGAGCATGATGACTTGCAGCAGTAATCTCTCGATAAATATTACCATTGTCACCATGACCTCAGGCCCAAGGCCACACTGCCAGTTAGTGGCAGAATAGACCTCTGATTTCCAGGCAATGCTCTCTATGCTCCATCAGCTGTTGTGATGTCAACAGCAGAGTGGGAAAGAAAAGGAAGCATGAAACAGCTTTGTCCCTAACAGAATTTAAGCAGCCAGCAGACAGAGGTAGGGCCTAAGGTTTGGCAATGACTGATTCTGGAATGTTTTGGCTTCCACTTTTCCCACTGCTTGCTTCCAGTTCCCTGGACTATAGGCCATTCCACTTATGGCCACCACCTCCACTCCTACTTCTGCTCAGGCAATACAGAGTTGGGGTGTGTGCTCAGATGCCCTTAAGAGTTGGGGTGTGTGCTCAGATGCCCTTAAGCTGAGCCTCTCAGGCTGAGGCTTCAGGCAGTATCTCTGAGGCTCCTCTTTGATGGACTCAAGACGTAGCTGCAAGCCAGGAGCCAAAGGCAGCTCTGAGACAAGTCAGCTCTGCTGGGCTGTCAACTTCTCTCTCTGCCTCTGCCCTGCAGCCTGAAAGGAGCATAGAGGACCTCTGACAAGGCTGGGGAAACCTGGGTCCCTGGGCTGTCCCTGAGCTCTCTTCTGCTGTGTGTGCCCTACAGATCCGCTCCCATACCCGCTTTGGGGCTCTGTGCCAGCGTTCAGCAGCCAACCAGTGCTGCCCCAGCTGGTCACTGGGCAACTATGTGGCTGTGCTTTCCAATCGCTCCTCCTGCCTGGATACTACCCAAGCGGATGCAGCCCGCACACTGGCCCTGCTGCGGGCCTGTGCCCTCTACTACCACCGTGGTTCCCTGGTGCCCTCTTGTCTGGGACCTGAGCAGGATAAGCCCCCACGCTGTGCCCAGGTTCCCACCAAGTGCTCCGGGAGTAGTGCCGTCTATCAGCTCTTGCACTTTCTGCTTGACAGGGACTTCCTGAGTCCCCAGACTGCTGACTACCAGGTGCCCTCCCTCAAGTACAGCCTGCTCTTTCTGCCCACCCCAAAGGGTGCCTCCATGATGGGCATCTACCTAGACCGCCTAGCCACCCCCTGGGGGCTCTCTGACAATTACACATCCATCACCGGCATGGACCTGGGCCTCAAGCAGGAGCTGCTAAGGCACTACCTGGCCCAGGATACAGTGTACCCCTTGCTGGCCCTGGCTGCCATCTTTCTCAGCATTGCCCTCTATTTACGCTCACTCTTCCTCACGCTCATGGTGCTGCTGGGGGTGTTCGGCTCCCTGCTGGTCGCCTTCTTTCTTTACCACGTGGCCTTCCGCATGGCTTACTTCCCATTTGTCAACCTGGCAGCCCTCATCCTGCTCAGCAGCGTCTGCGCCAACCACACCCTCATCTTTTTCGACCTGTGGCGCCTCAGCAAGAGCCAGCTGCCCTCGGGAGGACTGGCCCAGCGCGTGGGCCGCACCATGCACCACTTCGGCTACTTGCTGCTGGTCTCCGGCCTCACCACGGGCGCGGCCTTCTGCGCGAGCTACCTGAGCCGCCTGCCGGCCGTGCGCTGCTTCGCGCTCTACATGGGCACGGCCGTGCTGGCGCACCTGGCGCTCACGCTAGCCTGGCTGCCCTCCTCCGCCGTGCTCCACGAGCGCTACCTGGCACGTGGCTGTGCGCCCCGGGAGCAGGGCGCCTGGGGTGGCAGCGCGCCCCGGCGGCTGGCGCTGGCGCTGCACCGGCGGCTCCGCGGCCTTCGGAGGGCCGCAGCTAGCACCTCGCGCCTGCTCTTCCAGCGCCTGCTGCCCTGTGGCGTCATCAAGTTCCGCTACATCTGGATCTGCTGGTTCGCGGCGCTGGCGGCAGGGGGCGCCTACATCTCTGGCGTCAGTCCCCGCCTGCGACTCCCCACCCTGCCACCTCCCCGCGGCCAAGTCTTCCGGCCCAGCCACCCCTTCGAGCGCTTCGACGCTGAGTACCGCCAGCAGTTTCTGTTCGAGCGGCTGCCTCAGGGCGAGGGCAGTTACATGCCTGTGGTTTTGGTGTGGGGCATCCTGCCCGTGGACACTGGCGACCCCCTAGACCCTCGCAGCAACACCTCCCTGGTGAGCGACCCTGCTTTCTCAGTCAGTGGTCCTGAAGCCCAGCTCTGGCTGCTGGCGCTCTGCCACAGAGCTCGGAATCAGAGCTTCTTTGGGGCCCAGCCAGGGGGCCGGCCCACGCTGTGCTTCATGGAGGACCTCCGGCGCTGGATGGAGGGCCCCGCTTGTAGCCGTATGGGGCCTGGCTTCTGCTGTGGCTACTCTGATTTCCCCTGGGCACCCCAACTTTTCCTGCACTGCCTCAAGATGATGGCTCTGGAGCAAGGCCCGGATAGCACCCGTGACCTGGGACCCCGCTTCAATACCCAGGGCGACCTGGCCGCCTTGGTTCTGCAGTTCCAGACCAACTTCCAGTATAGTCCAGATTACAGCCGGGCCCACCACTTCTACACCGAGATCAGCCAGTGGCTGGCAGCAGAGCTGGGCATGGCACCGTTGGGCCTACGGCGAGGCTGGTTTACCAGCCAACTGGAGCTCTACAGTCTGCAGCATAGCCTGAGCACAGAGCCCGCCATGGTACTGGGTCTGGCCCTGGCACTGGCCTTTGCCACACTGTTGCTGGGCACCTGGAACGTTCCACTTAGCCTGTTCTCTGTGGCAGCTGTGGCCGGCACCGTACTGCTCACAGTGGGGCTCCTGGTTCTCCTCGAATGGCAGCTCAACACGGCGGAGGCACTCTTTCTCTCTGCCTCTGTGGGCCTTTCAGTAGACTTCACTGTCAACTACTGTATCTCCTATCACCTGTGCCCACACCCTGACCGCCTGAACCGCGTGGCCTTCTCACTGCGCCAGACCAGCTGTGCCACCGCGGTGGGGGCTGCAGCCCTGTTTGCAGCTGGTGTGCTCATGCTGCCCGCCACGGTGCTGCTCTATCGAAAGCTGGGCATCGTCCTCATGATGGTCAAGTGTGTCAGCTGTGGCTTTGCCAGCTTCTTCTTCCAATCTCTGTGCTGTTTCTTCGGACCAGAGAAGAACTGTGGGCAGATCCTCTGGCCTTGTGCCCACCTGCCATGGGATGCTGGAACTGGGGAACCCAGTGGGGAGAAGGCAAGCCGCCCACAACCAGTGCCAGTGGGAGGGGCACCCAGGTCCTGCTCAGAGCAGTATGAGCTACAGCCCCTGGCAAGACGCCGTAGCCCCAGCTTTGACACCAGCACGGCTACCAGCAAGCTATCCCACCGGCCCTCAGTGCTCTCTGAGGACCTACAACTGCATGACGGCCCCTACTGCTCCCGGCCCCCAGCAGCCCCTGCCTCTCCAAGGGAGTTGTTCCTGGACCACCAGGCAGTCTTCAGCCAGTGCCCAGCACTGCAGACCTCCTCCCCCTATAAGCAGGCCAAACCTAGCCCCCAAATCCAGGCCAGGCAGCACTCTCAAGCACAGAAGGCTGAGACTGTGCAGGCCTCACTGGAAGCCCCAGCCCACTCCCCCAAGCCCAAGACTGCAGAGCCTCCTGATTGCCTCTGCTCTTCAGCCAGCACTCTGGAGGGGCTCAGTGTCTCTGATGAGACCTGCCTGAGCACCTCTGAGCCTAGTGCCCGAGTACCGGATTCTGTGGGTGCCTCCCCAGAAGACCTGGATGAAACTGCACCAACAATACCTGAGCAGGGCCAGCTGAACGGGAAGCGGGACACTCTGTGGCTGGCACTGAAGGAGACTGTGTACGATCCAGCACTGCCCGCCTCCCACCAGAGCAGCTCATCCTGGAAGGGCCGTGGCGGGGCAGGAGATGGCAGCCCTGTGGTCCTGCCCAACAGCCAACCAGATCTGCCTGACGTTTGGCTGCGTAGGCCCAGCACGCACACTTCAGGCTACAGCAGCTGAGGGAGGTCCACAGAGACCAGACCTGGGTCCAGAAGCATTCCAAGGATGACAATGGAGGGACACAACAGGCTGGAGCCTGTTTCTCCTTATCAGCATGGGGAGGTTATACCCTCCAGCTATGGATTTTAAGCTCTGCCAGATGTTGCAGCCTTGATCCAGGCCACTACTTATTCAATGAAGAATGTCAGTGGAGGGAAACACCAAACTCTTCCAGTGACCTGCTGAGGGCTTGTCTACCCCGAAACATACCAACCAGGACCTACTTCTGGAAGGGGGAGGGCTAGAGGTGTAGCTCCAGGTATCACAGGAGGCTAACTTGGCCCCCATCCCAAGTGACAAAAAGTTCAGTGGGACTAAGGGACCAAGTCCTTGGATCTCTGTCGAGGCATTTGACAGAACACACGAGCAAGCCCTGGGAACCCTCAGCAACCTCCCAGGTCTCGTATCTTTCAGGAGCCCTTTGTTGTATACTTCCTTCTCTAGAGGAGATTCTCTGGGTCAGATTTGGGCCGGGCCCCATGTCCTGAACTGCCTTGCACATCCTGCCCTCACACTTCCTAGTCTGACCAGAAATTCATCAAGGCCAGGCGAAAGTGGCTGCTGGGACTGAAGCAGAAGGAGTGAGCACCCCTAAACCGCAGGATGGTACCTCATGGGAAGCAGGCTTCGGTGCTCTCCCCTATTAAACAATAAGAATCCTTCATACCCCTGCCCTGTTTAGTTTACCGAATACTTCCACACCCACTATCTCCTTGGAATTTCACTACGTGTCTACCGGGTAACCGCAGTTGGCCAGGTCTTTTGCCCGCAATTATAGGCAAAGAGGTTGAAACTCAGTAAGTTTAAGTGATTTCCCCAAGTTCACATGGCTCGATGGCAGAGCAGGCTTCCTGCTTCGTCCCACCACCACAACTCCCACCCTCCTCCTGACTACTGCCTCAGGGACACGGCTTTGTGGCTGACTTGATTTTTCACCTCTATACCCTCCTTTAATCAGCCTTCTCCACTGTCTGAGTAAACTCCCCTTTCAGCTCCCAATAGGCCTCCATCTCTAGAGAGAGCTACACTCTGAACTAGTCCTGGAATCTCTTCCGCTTGCCCACCTCCAGACCCAGCTGAGACACCTGCCGGCCATGGGGCATCCTGTTGGATCTGATTTCCAGGATCAAGGTCAGACATGCCTCATCATTGTCATAGTGTATGGAGAGGCCCCTGTGGAGACACTGAAAGCAACGGTCAAGTTCAGTTAAGACAAGAACTTAGATCAAGTAAGGCCTGTCCTTTTCTGGAGTTCGTGAGCCTGAAGCTGTTGCCCAGGTCAGAGTCCTCAGCCTCCAAAGGATAGGTCTCTGGACATGCTCAGCAGACCAAAGCCTGACTCCTCTTTCCTTAAGCAGAGTATCTTTGGAGGGTTTTATCCCACCTGAGAGCTCATGACACTTAGAGTACCAGCAAGTTTACTGAACACCTACTCTACCTATGGTCCAACAAGGGGGCAGAGACATGGGAGGAAAATTGAACACCTGACCTCAAGGAGCATAACTTCTAGCTGGGAAAGCAGCTCAAACGTACTCACAGGTATCGTAGGTACTGACAGCCATATGCCTGTCGCCATCCGTGTTGCTAAAGCTCAAGCACCCAGGACTGAGTAACCATGAAGACTTCCTGGAGGAGGAATGACTTGAGCTGAGCTCTAGAAATCCAAGTATCTTGTACTTGAATGGACCTTAACCATCATCTATTCTGGCAGTTTTCAAACTTTGTAGCCTCAGGACCGTTTCTCCAAAGAATCCTTCTGTGGAAACACAGCATACAAAAGAGATTAAAAAGCAGCTACTTTGTTAGGTGCTGAATGGGGGGCTGAAGAGCCAGCGAAGCTTCTCTTTCTACTGCAGCCTCTCAGGGAGCCCTGGGGAGTCCCTCAAGCTCCAGGCAGCTCCACAGAATGTGGTATGAAAGACATTTTACAGATGAGTATCACAGAGGGAAGGAGGTTTTCTAGAGCCAAACAGACAGATCTGGAGGCCAATCTGGGGCTGGTTTGTTTTTGTTTTTGTTTTTTTTCTTATATTGTTGAGACCTACCTCATACCACAAGTAGCCATGAGAAATGGGGCAGAAACCCAAATGAGACACGGGAGTTGTGGAAAAGAGGGAGGATGGTGGACAGCAATGGCAGGGCACATCGGCTCTTTTGTAAGATAAGTAGTAAATCAACTCCATTTGACTCCTGACACTGGGAAAGTGAGGCAGAGACTAGGACCTAACATGGACCTATCCTCCTGAGCATCTGCTGGGACCTCTTGCTCTTCATGTCCAAGTGGAATTCAACTTCTCTGACCTAGAGCTTCTCATTAGGGTCCTAGCTTCTCTGCACCGTGAACAGCCAGGCCAAAAGCCTTGGTCTCACCTGGAACAATGAGATGGAGGGAGAAGCAGAGTCTGAACAGAAGTCTGGCCTTGACTCAGAAGTGAGAGTCCAGCCTCCTAGTTGCTTCTCGGTAACTCACTGAGGCCCTTCTGCCCCCTGTAGTGGGAGGGCAGCAGAGACCTGCACCAAAAGGAATGTGACCCTGCTCAGCCTCTTTGATGTCTTGGAGACATTGTGTCTGGAACTACTGGAGCTTCAACATGTTAACAGTTCAGTGATTGTGTTTAGGCAATGTGGGAGGGCTGCGTGGGTTGGGTAGCAGGGGTCTGGACACAGCTGTGGGTCGGTCCTACTCCGGGATTTCAAGGTCCCATTCTTACAGGCTGTGGTCACACAGCTCCATAGGAAGGCAAATGAGCCAGAGCAGTTAAGATACAGGCTGGATTTTTGTGTAGATTGCTTGTCCCAGAGAACTGGAAGTGCCCAGTGGTAATCTAAAACGTCACCTTGCACAGAGAGGGGCCCAAACCAACAGCAGGTGACCCATGTCAGTCACTACCCAGCCTGCCTCTCTAGCCCCAACTTTGGAAAGTGGGATTTCAAGTAGTTTTTAATATCCTTTGCATTTCAGTGGAACTACTCGCTTTTTATTGTTATGGGTGATTACAAAGAGTGTATGGCTTGGGACACCTGGGGAAAGGCTTAGAAGCATACTGTGAGGTGGGAAAACCAGTCAAAGCATTCATGTTTGCACTGGAAAATTCAAGGAATGGTTTCTTCCCACTGAGACACTGTAAAATAGAAGGACATTAACATTCATTTGGAACTTGAGGTCATTTCTCCTACATTTGTGTCACAGATCCTTGAACTCACCAGAGTACCAGTATGTGAATTGTATGTTTTATGTTTTTCGAACAGAACTTGGTGTAGTTTGTTACTATAGGAAAACCCATCCTTCTGTGACTGTGCTTTGGGGATTTTTAGGGTGACAGTGTTAGACAGAGACTGATTTGACTGACATGGCATGTCCCATACTGTGATGTTCAGGCAACATCCAAGCTTGAGCCTCATTCTGAAAGTAACATCTAACAAGAGATTTATAAGCCCAACTTCCCCATCTCCCTCCAACTTATTCTATTCTTCTGCTGAATGACAGGACGGGGAGGCAGGTGAATAGTAGCAATTAGCAATTGGTTAGCAATCTTCACCGGTTGTTTGGAGAGTTTCTGATCTTCTCCTCCACCGTGGTTTTACCTTTGATAAAACATATGGGCAATGACCAGTTAGTCCCCTGGCACCCCATGCCCTGCCTCAAGGTCTCATTTACCCGGGTGTATTCCTCACCCTTTCTACCCTCACCCTATTCACAGAGATGACTGTGTAACACTGGGTTTGAAGATGTTTATGCTTAAGAGAAGAACTGTAGTCCAATTCACTGGGAAGATGAAAAACAAAAGAAAACCACTATGCTCTGTAAATGTCTGGCCATCCAAAGTCACCCTGCAATGAAAAGCCTGGAAGGACCTCGATAAACGTATCATTATAATCAGGCCTCTGTGTGATTATTCATCTTATACCTCAACATAGGAAATAGATCAGCATTTTACCAAATTGACAAAAATCAAACTAGAGCTTCAATAATGCTAAAGAAAGTCATGCCCCTGGGCAGATTGATGTAGGTTTGAATTCATGACTAACAACCTCATCTGGACCTCTGGCCCTGCCAAGCCAGTTTCCATTCTAGCTACTAGTTCTCATTTTCTGTGATGATTTCATACTTTCTCTACCTTCCTCAAACATCTGATGCCCTCTATCTCCCCACATCCCTATTTTCAGTAGACAAAAAAAAAAAAGTCTCTATGAAGAAAACTAGAGGCATCTTAGAGAAATATCCTCATCTCCAAGGCATTGAGCCCCCAACTTACCTACCCTGCTCCTGCTTGCTTCTCTCCTCATCCCTTCTCTTACCATGAAGGATGCAGTAATGACTCCATCAACAGCTTCATACATTTTGCATCAGAGGTCTTCAAACGAGGGCTTGCATTCTCACAAGGGACATGAAGGCTTTCTAGAAGATAGGTGGACACAAATAGTTTTAAAGGGAATCAGTTTCTATAGCTACCTCCATGTGTTTGTCTCCTCATATTTTCAACCTAAGAAAGAGTCTTACATCTGCCCATTCTTCCTGATCTCCACTTTCCCAGCTAATCTCCTCCTCCATTCTGAATCTTACCCTAGCACCTCATTTTGCAGTATAAAAAACAAGTGAGGGTGCATCCTGGTGCCCAGTATAGTACACCCTGATAGTAGTCCCATATGCATCCCAAGGTCCCAGGTTCAAGACCCAGGGTCACGGAGAAAACGATCAATGTGAAGAACTAAATAAAAATAAGTAAAGTGCTCCTTCCACCTCTCTTTTCCTGCCTGCCCACTCGCCTTCATTTCTGCCTGCATCTTTCCTTTAAAATAAATAAATAAATAAATAAAACAATTTTTTTAAAATGAAAGGCAGTGTTATTGCCATGTTTGATGAACAGTGAACTGCACATATGGGCTTATATTCTTTTGCAAATCAAAGTTACCTCAATAAATATAAATTAAAATAAAAATGAATGGTCTAGGAAGTCCTTAAGAGAGCAAATTCTAGAGAACTTCTAGGAAAAGTTTCAAAGGGGGCAGCCCTGTAGGTTAATTCTGTGCCTTCTCCATTCAAGAATTCAAATTAGGAAGAAGCTGATGCAAAATGCATAACAATTACATTTATTTTAATCAAAAACAAACTCATACTTTTTCTGATAGAAAGTCAATCTGACTTGGTGGATGGGTTTGACAAAGAGGACTGACTTTGCATACAGAACATATGGTTAATATTTTCCAAAAATAGAATCATTTCAATCTGCAGCTCCATGATTTGGAGAAAATAAATGCATTTCAAGTGCATATACAACTTCTTTCAACAGAGATGGAGTAACAGTACCTTCCTTACTGAAACAAACAGAAAAAGATGTCATGAAAAATCATTTTTCAAGACACTGGACATCAGACAAATGACAGTGATCCCTGAGAGACAAGAAAACAAATGAAGGGAGACGATGATTCCTAGCTTACTGAGAATAAGTCCAGGACCTACTGCAGGCAGGGAGAACCCAGGTAGAGCAATGTGGAGACCTGAGTTGAGGAGATAGCTCAGACTTTGGAGCAACCAAAGCACTCAGGACAGAGTGCTAGGGAATTCTGGAGATTTGCAAAGGCCTCCCTCTAGTACTCAGCAGAGCACACTGCTCTCTGTATAAGTGTGAGGAGACCAAGGTAAGAACCACCTTACTCGAGACCAAGGTAAGAACCACCCAAAATGATTAGAGGGAAAAGTAGCCTGTATTCACAATCAGCTGGAATAGTGCCTGTTCCCATTATTCAGACTGGAAAAAAAAATCTCAAAATTTCAGGATTATTGGTTTAGAGTTCTCTTGCCCCAGTAAATGGGACCTTGTTAGGCCTAGTTTAAACACTGGTCATTCCCACCTAACAATTCTTAAAAGTAAAACCTGAAGGGATCAAACTATTTCCAGGTAATATAATTGTACCCCAGAACAAAATTCAAGACTGTTTACAGAAATGCAAAAATAATAAGCACCCAAAGAGTAAAATTCACAATGGGGTCTAATTAGAAAAAAAAACAAAACTCAAGACTTTCAAGAAGCAGAAAAATCTCACCCTAAATGAGGAGAAAAATCCATTGAACTGACACCTATGTAAGAATTAGCAGATAATGTCATCAAAAAAGTTATAATTATATTCCATTCATTCTCATAGCTAAGTAGAGACCTGGAAGATATGTTTTTTTGAAAAGTGAAAGGCACAGGAGGAATGAAGGCAGGCAGAAAGAGAGAGGCAGAAGCAGCACTTTATTTTTATTTAGTTGTTCCCATTGGTTGTTTTCTTCCTGACCCCAGGTCTTGAACCTGGGATCTTCAGATTTAAGTGGGAATGCTCCCAGGTGTATTAGACTGCTAGGCCACCAGATGTATCCAGAAGATACAGATAGATAGATAGGTAGATAGATAGATAGATAGATAGATAGATAGATAGATAGATAGATATATACATACATACATACATGCATGCATGTATGCATGCATACATACATACATATAGATAGATATATAGATAGATATTTTAATACTAACTTGTAGAGATGAAAACTGAAAATCGGAGGTGAAAAATCATTGAATGGAATGAAGAGTTTAGACACTACAGAAAAAAAATTAGTGAACTTGAATATAGCACCAGAAATTATCCCAAATGAAGCATCAAAAGAAAAATGAATTTTAGAAAAGAATAAAATGAATAGGTAGAAAGTATGTCCTTTACAAATATTTTAAATTATGGAAAAATATAGGCATCAACTAAAAATGGGAGAGGACATATTACATTGTTTTATTATTTAGATGATTCGTGAACAAAGGTTTGAAGTTGTTATTTCAGAACCATCTTCCTTCCCCTTTCTCTATGATTTTTTTCCTTTGATGTCCTCTCCTTCCTGAAGCACCCTCTTTTTTTACTTTTTGCTGCTTCATTCCCATCAGCACATGTATCCTCTAGTAATCTGCATATTCAAGGAAATCTTTCCTTGGGTCCAAAATTGTTGGGGGCAGAAAACAGAGCAAGGATGAAGTGGGAGTTGGCAGAACATCAAAGAAAACCAGGCACAGAGCACCTGGAGAAGGCTACCATGGGAAAGCACTGGGGCAGTGTTCCTGAAACTGTTCACTCCCCAAAACAAGACAGATACAGTTATGTCGTTAGAAAAAGTCTGCATAAGCAAATCCATGTTTGTATAAGCTGCTTGAAGCAATTCTATGCTGTGTATGAACTCAATAAACAGGTGGAAGGCAGAGTATTCAGGGCTCTCAGTCCATGAGACTGTTGGCCCCCTAACCCCACCTTTCTATCATCTCACTCTCTGAGTTTCTCAATCTCCTGTGGTGGCCCCTCCTCTTCCCTGTTCCCATGAGTGAACCCCAGCACAAGACCCACCTCTTGTTTCTATACAATAGCTTAAAACCATTTATAGCCAAACTCTCCAAAGTCTACACCTGCCATCTCCATTTCCTCATCTCATCACTCTTCAGTCTGTTCAATGTGGTTTCCATATATACCTCTCCACCTCTCCTCTTTCTATACTCCCTAATGACTTCTTTGTTACTAAATTAGATGGGTCCTTTTTAGTTCTCATCTTGCTTGCACTTTCAGCTATTTTCAATAGTTTACATTCCTTACTTTGGCAGTTTACCACTTCCTCCTTCTGGCTAATAGGGCCCAACAACTTTTTCAGTTGTGTTTGTGTTATTCTCACATCTCCGACACCACTTTATCAGATTTCTTGTCTTGCACCTTCCTATCATTTTATATTCTAAATGCTACTCTCTGTCCTTAGCCATAAGGGTCTCTGTACCAATATGCACTCCCACCAACAGTGCAAAAGTGTTCCCTTTTCTCCACGTCCTCACCAGCATTTGTTGTTTCCAGACTTGAGGATAATAGCCAGTGAGTAGGAACATGATTTCATGTGCCTGTGGGCCATCTGTATGTCTTCTTCAGAAAAGTGTTTCTCCATTTCTTCCTCCCATTTTTTGGTTGAATTTCCTGTTTTTCTCTTGTTGAGTTTTATGAGTTCTTTGTATATTTTAGATTTAAGCCTTTGTCAGAAACATGAAATACAAATATTTTCTCCTCTTTAATAGCTTTCCTTTTGGTTTGGGGGATGTTTTCTTTTGCTGTAAAGAAGCTCCTTTGTTTGATGTAGTCCCAGTTGCTTAGCAAATGTTTTTTATATCCATGTAATGATATATCTTCCTTTACTGTGCCAAATATTTAATTGTTAATGTGACCACCTCCAAACTCCTTTTTCAGAGTTGTTCTTGTAGCTGCATGCGGCAATTTTTTGATGAACATGAGAATAATCTGGAGACAATTTAATGAATACTCAAATCCCTGGACATCCTGAGAGTCAAATATGAATAATATATACCATGGTTGTTTGTCCTCCAGCAGGGTAAAATCAAGGTATCATAATCCTTATCCCAGGAATCTGAAGGATGATTACATGATGCAATCATAAAGTTTTCATTTTTAATAGATATTTTCAGAAGTCTGTATTTTCCATTTCTTGCTTTGGCAAAGACATTTTTAATACCTTCACTTGCTTGAATACCAATCTGGTTGGACATGATGATGGCCAAACTAGTTCTCCAGCTTTTAAGCTCCTCCTATTCAAAGCTACTCCTAGAGAAAAAGACAGGGTTCTCAAGAACTTAATGTACTCACTTATTCAACAAATAGGCACTGCTTGTGATTATTCTATGGGGCCTATTCAAGAACTTGGCATATATTATCTTATTTAAGTTTCGTCTATGGTGTAGATTTCATTATCCCCATTTTATAGATGAGAAAATCAAAGCTAAGAAATCTGTCTAAACTTACATAGTATACAAGTATCAGAGCCAAGGTTCAAATTTATCTTTTATGCCCAAATCCTATGTGTTTAATATTTTATCCCATTTCGTTTTCTTGGTTTTGCTTTATTCAGAAAGATAGCACTATGGAAAAATTTTTGAATTTTACTTCCATCATGCTGAGTGTTTTTCTCTTTAGCTACCTTCCTCTTCTTGATAATCCAATTTTTAACTTTTCTAAATTAAGGAATTGTGACAAGCTTACATGACGAATTTTAATATATTCTACTATATTCATTTTAAATATCCAATATATTGTACTCTTCTGAATTTCTTTCGAAATAAGTGTTTATCGTGATAAAATAAGTTTTTTTTCTTGGCCTGAAAAAAAAATCAAAACAAAAAAAAGAGCGGTAAAAGAAACTAGAACTTTGATGTTGGGTATGGTGTGAAATGCACACAGACTGAGATGCGAATTCAATATCCTAAAAATCATATAGCGATGTGAAATAAAACAAATATATATAGTATGTAATATAGGAAAATATACATATATATAATGAATATACATATACCCACCATATTGTTCAATTTTGCCTGTTTTGGAATGTATATAAATTTTAACAAAGCATAAAATAAATAGGTTTAAACATTTAAAAAAATTTTATACAGTTGGGCCAATTCCAGGAAGTCTAATGTCTCAAAGTAAATGTCTCTTTGGTGATAAATCCAAAAAAAATTTTTTTCTTTAAGGGAGAAATACCTTTAAATATCCATACCAAATAAACAGATTAAAGACTAGGTTAGATTATTTTCTAAACTGAAAATTTAGTGTGGTGTGGGAAAGGTGTAAAGTTGCTTACTCTAAAGAGCAGTGCTTATCAGATGGTAGAATCACATTTACAGCCTGTTGTTTTGTTTTGTTTTGTTTTTAAGAAAAGGTGCAGGCAAGAATGAACATGAACAGAGGCAGGCAGGCAGAGAGGAGGAAGAAGTAACACCATTTATTCTATTTACTTGTTCATCTTGGTTGTCCCCACTGGTCCCAGGAAATGAACTCAAGACCTTGGGATCTATGCGCACTCTGCCCAACCACAACCCCTGCCAAGTCCCACCACATTTACGATCTTTAGAAAAAGTATTTTATTGCAGTCTTATCCATTTCACTTTTTTGCTTATTAAATGGCATTAAAATTTCAAAAGATGGTGTGCCCTGGTGGCCTAGTAATTTAGTCCACTGCAGCACAGTCCACATACATTCTAAGGTCCCTAGTTCAAGACCCAGGGCTGAGCAAACAACCAAGCTGAACAACTAAATAAAACTGTTCCTCCTCTCTCCTTCTGCCTGCCTACCTGCTAAACTTCATTCCTGCTTGTACCTTTCCTTTAAAAGAAAAAAAGGGGAAAACATTTCAAAAGATTAGCTCACTCTGAAACCTTAGAAGTGCCAGACATTTTGGGTTTGTGTTTTTTTTTTTAAAGGAAAATTTACAGACAGAAATGAAGGTTAGCAGGTAGGCAGGCAGGAAGAGAGATGAGGAAGAAGCATTTCATATGATTTCCATGTTAGTTGTTCACAGTGGTTATCTCATCTCCCCCACCCCCACCCTACCCCGCCAAGGGCCAGAGACTCAACGCAGGGGTACCCGTCCTGCTTCCTTTGGAGGCAGTTGACCTAAATGCTGCTCCACCAGGTTATGTCAGATATTTTCTATACAGTAGGATTTCTCAGGACATTGAAAGACACGTTTAAATAGTTTTAGTACCTTCTCTTTCAAGTGCTTTAAAAACTTCCATTTTAATAGTAAGTAATTTCATTTTCAGTAATGCGAAGTCAAATATTTTTACTTGGAATGAAATATTAAATAAATATTCAAAATCAAATAAAATTAAAATCAACAACCTTGAAAATGTTTTAAACATCAAGATTGATTTCTCTCAAAACAACATACTTATAGGCAAATTGTGTTCTTTATGACTTTTGAACAAATATTCAAGTTTAATAAAATTGTTTTAAAGTTCTGATACCAGACTAACACAAATGTTTATGGTTTGGGTTTGTTTGTTTTTTTTCCTTTTTCTGTAAAGAGGAAAGAAAGCAGACAGGAATGAAGGCAGGCAGTCTGCAGGAAGGGAAAGGAGGAAGAAACATTTTATTTAGTTAGCTGTCCCAGTTGGGCAACCCTGGTCGTTGGGTTGTATGTGGACTGGTCCCAGGTACAGGCTTAACCCCTGAGCCACCAGGGCACATCTACACGTAAGACTCTTATTTCAATTTATATCTTATTCCAAAGCACATTCAATAGTTTGCTTTTTTTAAATTACAACCTACAAAGATTTTGAGCTTCATTTTCCTTCGATACTTGAAATATCTATTAAACCTACTAAAAGAATCATAACTATGAGTTTTCTAAATAAACTGTGGGGAGTCAGGATTTAGAATTTCTTTACATGTTGTGCAAAGCAAATATGAGAAATACAGATTTCATTGTGTAACAATACTAAGCACTCATTTTTATACCTTATTTTCTGAGAAAATATATGCAACTTTCAGAAAATCAGTGTTTTCAATGAAAACATAAAGCATATTAGAATTAAAACAACAACAAAACAAAACTGGATAACTGTTCTTAAAGTTAAGACTGAGGGGCCCACAGTCCCTCCTTAAATCCAACCTGCTACTCTCCACCCCCATAACGGGTAGTTTTCCACCCGTCCAGATAACCTGTGCTCCTGGCAACCTGGCATCACGCGATAGCACTAATAATCACAAACCAAATAAAGAGGATTGTGACATGAACTCTAAATGAGACCTATTTGTGCCGAATCTGAGGCCGGTGGCGGATAGTTTCATACAGGCGGGGAAAAAAGCACCCCTGCCTACTCCGGCCCAGACCATGCACTCTGGCACCTCGCGGGGAAACTCAGGCCGCGCCTCCGCTAGGGTCTTCCGTACAACATGGCAGCCCCCAAAGGCGCCGCCCACGACAATGTCCTCCGTACAACATGGCCGCCTACAGAGCGCGCCGCGCCCCGCCTCCCGCCGCACCACCGGAAGTTTCCATTTGAAACCTGGGCGGCAGACCAGTGTGGCGGCGTGGCGGTTGCTGCGGAGCATCTTTTGAACGAGAGGCGTGGGCTGCAGGCCGGAGCAACAGGATACTGGGTTTGGTTTTCCCGGGGCTAGGGACCGGGCTGGATGGGTGGAGGCGGAGCGGCGGACTGGATAGACTGGAACGGCAGGATTCACCTGGTCTGAGCCCCTGGCTCGGCACCGGGTAACGTTCACTTTGAACCTTCCAGGACCCAGCCATCGCACCTCTTTACAATGACCAGCGTGGTTAAGACTGTGTACACCCTGCAGCCCACCTCGGTGCAGAGTGGCGGCCTGCCAGCAGGTGCGTGAACCCAGCCGCGCCCCTACCCTGCACTACCGGCCAGCCCGGGGAGCTCAGGGCGGGGAGGATGGGGGATCAGATCCGTGGGTGGGAATGATGGGTGCGGGCAGATCGGGGCATTACTTTCGCTTTGACAACCTACCGACTTCCCCAAAACCTGGCTGTTTATTTTACGCTCGGAGTTAGGGGAAGGGTCGTATGGTAGGATTTTGGAGCTGCCCGACAGCCTTCACCCCCCGACCGTGCCGCATTCACCCATTAGATCAAGTTGCTGATTACTCCATTAAGTTTCCTTTAAGCTAAGAATCCTTTTTAAAACTACCCATTTTATTTCCCAGCTTAGGCTGTCAGCGGAACTGGAGGGCCGCACTGGCGTTTCTATTTATATTTGCACAGTAAGTTAAGTGAAATGAGAGTGGTCAGGCCTAACTCTAGAGTATTTGGGAACCTCAGAAGACACTTAATTACAAACAATATTTGATTACTTTGCTATCTTGCTTTGTGTTCCTTGGTTTGTGGTTGACCATTATCTCCTAGAACGTATTGGTATGGAGTTGCCTGATCTTGAGAGGATAGCACAGAATAAGCATCAGACATACTGTTTTGGGAGATTTTTGAAGATTTTTGAAGTTACCCTTCATAGGTAACTTCATGCCAGCTGGTGGAGAAGCAGCAGCAGGATGTGCAAAGTAGATAGGCTCTTCTCCAAAGGCTTGTTCTCTTTGTTTGGTGTGGCCTCAGAACACCTGAATGGTAATCCTGCTATCAGCAGGGCCTAGGAGTTGCTGGAGGAACTGATCATATCTTGTACTGCCTTTCCTTCAGGAAAGTACTGCTCATTCAGTGGGAAGTGACTGGCTCTCCCTTAGCCAGGTTGAAAATTTTCATCTCTTTGCTGTCTATCCCTGTGACTCAATCATTTAGAATGTTTAGGTTGTCTCCCAGGTGTTTTGTTTTGATTTGGGCCATGGGTTAATTGTTTTTAAGTTTTAGTTTTTTTAACAGATAACATATACATATGAAAAAAAGAAATCCAAAGTTAGAGAAAGAATATTTAGTGAAAAACAACTCTCCTTCCCATCCTTGTTACCAGCTATCCAGTTTCCAACAACATCTCTCATTTTAAGGAAAGAGTCCTTGTTAACTCCTGCCGAGTTTTCCCTACAGTTCAGTCCTTAGTTCTAGCAAATATGGATTCTTGGACCCCATTCCAAGCAATGAAGAGTGTTAATTATGATAAATTCACTCTTAACTCCTTTCTACATGGGGTAAATGTGTTACTGA
Source organism: Solenodon paradoxus (assembly GCA_004363575.1). NCBI lineage: Eukaryota > Metazoa > Chordata > Mammalia > Eulipotyphla > Solenodontidae > Solenodon > Solenodon paradoxus. The sequence goes on along the minus strand of RJWH01003871.1, from coordinate 30,215 downwards.
GCATAAATTAATACTTGAGAGGAGAAAGTAAATACATTCCTCCAAGGTAATCTTTTACTTCAGACAATCTTTAAAAGAACCATAATATCCGTTTTGTGGGTCAGACTGTAGAAAATAGGGTGCAAGTGCCCAGTAAGTGTACTGATAAATTAAATAATTTGTTAACCTGATGTATCATTTTCAGTTGTGCAGCTAGAATCATTAAAATAAAATGTTTATAAAATATAAATACAAAATTTTCTAATCCATGTGATCCAGTACTTTGTACCTCAATTCTTCATCTTGATTTAATTATATGACTCTTAACTGAGGTAAAATTTAAGGGAGCCACTTTACAATGAACACAATGAAGCTTGGCATAAACTAGAAAAGCCCCAATGTGTGTATTGTGGGGAAAGGGGAATGTGCTTAACTCCAGAACAAGTTCCTTGAATTTACTGTGGAATATAAATAATAGAAATGCAACATGTGGTGGAGGACCGGCATATGATCTAGGGACAAAATGTTCTCTTTTGGGGAAGAAGAGTGTCAGAACAGGGGCATTTCTCAGGGTTATCTGGTCCATCAAGATCAGAACAGAATGCCAAATAGGGAACATCTAAAGATGGATAAACAAATTAAGAAGACAGAATGGAAACGGGAACGAGTCCAGCAGGTAGTTTAGAAAGCGCCTGTGAAACACGCCATGAAACTGAAGGATTCTATCTAGTCAGCAAAAAATTTAACTTATTTTATTGATGTGACATTGGTAGTAACATTTTGTAATTTTCACAAGTACAACTTCACGCCTACACACCATGCCTACCAGCAAAAGTCAGGTTAACCCCTCTGCATATTCTACCCAGCTCCCCACCGTCTTCCCAGGTAACTTCTATTTTGTTGTCAAAATATAAGATTTGTTTCTTCATATTCTGCATGAGTGAAATCATCTGGTATTTGTCTTTCTCCTTCTGACCTATTTCACTTTCTCCTCAGGGTCTATCAATGTAGCAAAGGACAAGATTCCATCTTTTATACCGTAGTAGTATTCCATTATGTAAATATACAACATGTTCTTTATGCATTCATCCACTGGTGGGCACTTAGGTTATTTTCATTTCTTGGCTATTGTGAATAGTGCTGCAATGAACAGAGGGGTATATATATATATATATATATATCTGTTTGAATTCGTATTTTCATAGTCAGATAAATACCCAGAAGTAGAATCGCTAGGTCATATGGTAGTTCTATTTTTAATTTTTTTGAGAAACTTCCATACCGTTTTCCATTTTGACTGCACCAATTTATACTTCTACCAACAATGTACAGATTTTCTCTGAATAATATTTATCTACAAATAGTCAACTTCCCTTTCAATTTTGATACCTTTTATTTATTTATTTTTAACATACATTGTGTTTTTTAACATACATTTTGTTTTTACCGCGGACCCCTGATCTCTAACCTGGATCCATGGGCTTTACATAGACTGCACCTTAGCTGCCTGAGGAGTGTTCCAGGATACCTTTCGTCTTTTTCTTGCCTAATTGCTCTGCATAGAACTTCCAGTACTATGTTGAATAATAGTGACAAGAGGAGGTGTCCTTGTCTTATTCCTTATCTTAGCAGAAAAGCCTTCAGTTTTTCACCATCGAGTACGATGTTAGCAATATATTTGTCATATATGGCTTTTATGTCAGGTTCTTGGACTCAATTCCAACATGAGTGTGTGAAGGTTTCCCTATACCAACAACCAATTCTCAGATACCAGCAGCATATATTCAAGAATTCAGCATTTTTTTCCACAAAGAAGTAGCCCTTTGATTTTTTCCAGGTTGATTTTAATCTCACTTCAAGCCAAAAGTAACCAGTACCGTAATTTCTAAGAGCATAGTTTTTGGTTGGTGAGTTTTAAAAATGAAATGAATGTGTTTTCCCATTTTCCTTCCTTTGGTCCTGAGTCTTAAACCCAGGTCCTTGGACTTTACATGGCCTGTACCTTATTCACTGAGCCAAAGGGGTATGTCAACATTCAATGAATGTAATAATAGAGCTTTTTGTTTTTTCTATGTCTGATTTTTACTTTTGCTATGATTGCACTGAATTTATAGAAAGAATATTGGAAAGAATATTGTTACAATATTGAATCTTTCAATACACGAACATCCTTTCAGTTATCTAGTGCTGTATAATATATTATCCCAAAATGTAGGGATTTAAGACATCACTCATGAATCTACAATCAAAGGAGGACTTTTTGAAGACAGCTTGCTTTTCCTCAGTGTTGCCTCAGCTAGGCCTACTTAGAAAATAGCTCGATCACTTTATTCACAGGTTGCCAACGACTGTCAGCTGAGCACTTCTCTGAGCTTGCTGGCTCAGGGCTTCTCATCCCAAAATACCTGGTCTTTCTCCCAGCATGGTGCTGGATTCCAACAGCAAGTTTCCGAGAGACAAGAACTAGAAGCTACCGGAGAATTTAATTTTGACATTACCTACCTAGAGATAGCATCAGATTCCACAGGGTAAGGGCTTTGTCTCCCAAGAGTGCCTCCACTTCAGATACCAGTCACAAATTTAGGCTGTTACCGGTGCTTCTGTTGAACCAGCTACAGACTGGAGGTTCCCATGACTTCTTTTCTTTTTTTCTTTTTCTTTTTCTTTTTTTTTTTAAGGAAAGTTGTAGAGAGAAATGACGGTGAGCAGAGACAGACAGGCAAGGAGAGAAAGGAGGAAGAAGCACTTTACTTTTTTTGTTTAGTCATTCATCTTGGTCATTCCCCCTGGCCTTGGGTTGCAAACTTGAGTCCCCAGGTGTATGTGAACTGCCTCTGAGGACTTAACCATTAAGTCACCAGGGCATACTCCCATGACCTCTTCTTCAGAGTTCAGGTGACAGTTGCAAGCCCAGGTCATTACCTATGCTTCTTGCTCTATAGATCAGAAGTTCCCAGGACACCCTCTTGGTTTAACTAATTGCTAGAACTGAGCACAGAATTCAGGAGACCCTTTTACTCACTAGATCATCAATTTCTTAGTAAGGATATAACTTGGAACAGCCAGATGGAAGAGATGCATAGGATATGGTATGGGAAACGGCTCAGAGCTGACACACCTTCTCCAGGTATGCCAGTCTTACCTTATCGTCACACTATTCACTAACTGAAAAGCTCCGTGAAGCCCTCTTCTCTTGGTTTTTATGGAGGCCGCCTAACATAAGCATAATTGGTGAACTCATTGGACACTGGCAATTGAACTCCACCTTTGTCCCCTCTCCCATGCCCAGAGGTCAGGGGATGGACTGGAAGTTACAGCCCTCTATTGATTTTGGTTGCCCTGTCAACTAGCCCCCATCTTCTACATCATTCTTGACACTTAGGGAATTCCAATACTTTTGGAACTCTGAGCTAGGAACAACGGATGAAGACCAAATAGCTGTGAGAAATACAGATTTTGGTCATCAGTGACCAAAATCTGTATTTCTTATAAATCATAATTTTGAAGCCTTTATTACTCAACGAGCATTATTGAACCTCTGTTAATATGCCAGATACCATAGTAGGCATTAAGGACATGAAGACATCTTTTATATTAGGAAGACAGTCTATTCAAAGCAGCAATTAAAAGAGAAGCTTGAAGCAGCTTGAGTGTCGTGTTAGAACATGCAGAGTGCTTAGGAGCTTAACACAGTGTTTCAATTCCATGGGTGTCTGATGGAGGATTCAGTAGTGGTTTGCCCTGCTCATCACGATACTGGCTCATTAGTTATTTGTTAGCTTGCATTAGTGTCCACTTTCACGTCTCTATCCTCAGACCATTCAGTTTGATGTATCTTCAAGCTTTTGGCTACCCTCAAACATTGCACTACCACATGTAAAGAATTTTGGTTTCTATCCTCTTATCAGTCTAGACATCTTACCTTCTGAATTACTCTTCACAAATTGAGATTGCCCAGAATGAAAATCCAGGTTTATGATAACTTGGGATGGTGTCTGATACTAGCTGTGTATTTGTTATATATGGCCTTTGCACCAGGTTCCTGGACCCAGTTCCAACATGAGTAGGCGAAGGCTCTGTTCCAGATTGCAAATCTTGGGTCACAGTACTTGAGGTTTTATTCTGTTGTTTTCCTTCTCTGCAGACACGCAAACTCGAACCATAGGTAAGAGCCTCTTACCTGTAAAGTCCAAAGAAGTTGAAGTTTCCAGACTTCTTCATTCAGGAGTTTCAGAGAGTGATGTTACTAAAACTACCAAACCGAGACGAGAGAATGGGTAAGTCAGATCATTTGTATTCAGTTAGAACATCTTGCTAGAAATTGCCCTGTACCATGAATGATAAGGTAGGGGTTTGAGAACATAAGCGCCTGGGAGACTGGCCTGTGGTCGGTGAACCAGAGTAGTGAAATATTGTTGAGCTGTTTGTCAGAAACCTCAGTCCTGAAGAGAGACAGCAAGGGTTATAAGAGGTCTTCTTTCCTCTCTTGCCCTGAGTATACAAAATGGCAGTTCTGTGGTCAAACACCAGCCCCAAGGTGTGGTGGTTGTGGTGAGTAGAAGCTTGTTATTGGCCTTCGTTGCCGGTTGGAGAATAAGCCAGCCTAGTATAGTATATACGTGTGTCCCTCCACCCAGAGCTTAGTTCCAAAATAAGTGAAGTTGACATGAGATAGCCCACCATTTTGAGCTGGACCAGGGCTGTCAGGTTGTTGAGGGGGTCAGGTGGGTAGCCCATATCCTATTAAAAAACCTTTTTTAATAGTCTGGGCTGAAGCTAAAGTATAGCTTCTCAGGCTTGTGCTCTGTGCTTCTTGTATGATATGTAATATGTGGTTCTTTCCTTAAAAAGCAGGCTCTGTGTTCTGCCTCTGTCACAGCACATGTAATAAGATGCTACTTTTAGTTCTGTGATTAATTTCTTTGTGATTGCTTCTCTAGGCAGGTGAAAGGTACTGACACTGTCATCAGGAAGAATCTCAAAAAGAGGTGAGCATCCAGGTAAATGAGCTTTGGCCATCATTTTAGCCAAATGGGTCGCAATGCTGGTTTACATCAGGATCCCTCATGGAACTTGTTTGATGCATTACAGTCTGAGTGCCCACTACAGAAATCTAAATGGAATTTTCCATTCCATGGAATGTGAGGCAAACCAGATTTGCGAACCATTGTCAGGGCCGGAATCAATGATATTACCCTATTGAGTATCAGTCAAGAGCTTTTTGAAAAGTAATTATTTATTGCCATTTTGTTACTTGTTTTCTGGGTGTTTTAGCAAACTAACACTGTATTTTGTTCGTCTCTTCTCTTGTGCTTCAATAACTCTTTTGTGTTGTATTTTGATTTCCCTTTTCATTTTCTTTCTTGTTTATTCTGTGGACTTTGCTTTGAAGTTACCATGGGGCTTGTATATAAATTTCTATGTTTAACACGTTAAATTGAAAACAAGTTAATAATGAGTTCATTCTAACAGTCCACATTTTTACTCTCCTTCCCCTTCACCTCATTTTTGGAATCTTGCTGCTTCAACTGCAATTTCTTTTCAATTTCTAGAAATCTCTTTAGTATTTCTTGCACAGCTAGTTTAGTGGTGATAAATTCCTTTAACTTCTGTCTATAAAGCTCTTTATAGTCTTTCAATTCTAAGTGATAACTTAGCAGGGTAGCTTATTCTTGATTGAAAGTCCTTTTATCACTTTGAATGTATTGTGTCACTCAATTCAGGTCTATAAAGTTTCTGATGAAAAATCCACAGACCATCTTATGGGGATTCCCTGTATGTGACTTGTTTTTCTCGAGCTGCTTTTATTTATATATATGGAAAAGTACAGGCAGGAATAAGAGAGGAGGAAAAATGCATTTATTTAATTTAGTTGTTTATCTGGGTTGTTCCTGCTGGCCCGGGATGCAAACCCAGGTTCTTGGGATGTGTGTGGACTGCATCCTTTTGTCATTTTCATTATAATTTAATTTTCCTGGATCTGGATGTCTGTTTCCTCTCCCAGATAAGGGAAGTTCTCAGCTTATTATTTCTTCAACTAAGATTTTTGCCTCCCTTCTCCATCTGGAACCACTTTGACAAAAGTGTTGTTCCTCTTAATGTTATCCCATATGTTTCTTTTGTCATCTTCATTTCTTTCAGTTCTTTTTTTCTCTTTGTCTGCTTTGGGTACATTCTGCTGCCCTTCCTTCCAACTCACTGATTCAATTAAATACTTCTTCAAGTCTACTGTTGAACCTTTTATTTTTTTTAAGGAAATGTTCAGCAGGAATGACGGTGCACCCTAATGGTTAAGTACTCAGCCTGGTGTAGTGCAAATATATCCCAAGGATATATTTGTGACCCGGGGCCAGAGGGGAACAAGCAGGATGAGCAACTAAATAAAACAACAACAAAATGTACTGATAGAGGACTCTGACATCCGGTGGCAAATGGTTCAAGAAAGAATTCTTAAAGAGGAAAACATTCTTGAGTGTAGAGTGCAGTTTTTAAGTTTATTAGAGAAAATGGAGGAGAAAGAAAGCAAAAACTGGAGATAGAGTCTCCTGGGCAGGGAGGGCTGCCCTTTACTATGAGGTTACTAAATTTATCCCCCTCCTTTAGCCTGAGGAAGGGCTGTTTGTAAGAAAGGAGTTCTTTGAAATCAAAGGTCAGGCCATCACTGCAGGTGGTTCCAGGTGAGACATTCTGAGAGACTGTTCAGTTTAGTTGTAAAAGCCTCTGGTGCCAAAAGGAATCCCATGCCCTTTTGTGGTTCCATCCTGTCAGGCTCCCCATCCTCCATGTCCCTCTGGTCTCATGCTGATTTTGGAAGTTAAATGCTGAAAGTAACTTACCCCAACACTAGTTTCTTCTCTCTCTTCCTGCCTCTTTGCCTTAATTCCTGCCTGCCCCCTTCCTTTAAAAAAAAAAAGTCCTTTCCCATCAAGTTCTAGGGCTTTGTGTGTGTATGGCCGGGGTGGGGGGCGAGGGGCAGTGAGCAGGTGGGAGCTCTCAATGCCAAGACCTGGGGGCTGCAAGCAGGCAAGGGGGTGTGCAAGCTCTGTTGAACATGCGGCAGGGGCAACTACTTTCTTGTAGGAGGGTCTGACACAGTGTTTTATTTCCAGAAAGTTCTAATTTCCGTGAGAGTGCTTAGCTACCTGTACCAGGGGGTACAGGCTGCAAGAACCAGAACTATAATCACAAGAACTATCTGATGACCACAAGTTCTGCAGATGGAGGAATGGCAGAGAGTTTTCTCCCCTTAGACCCTGCCTCCAATATGGCATCCTCCTCACAGCCAAAAGAGTGCCTGGAGAGGCCACCAGCAGTGTGTTTGTTCACTATAAAGCTATTCCTCTTTCTTATTTTGCCCACTGAATTTTTTGGTTCAACAAATTAAAACCCTCCATTTATGTTTGTGCATACTTCATCCGTTGGCATGTCTTAATCTCTGTCCCAAGATCTCTGTTCCCCAGAGTCCTGCCGTTCTCAAAAGGAAAACCCCTCTGTTTTCCATGCCGGGATAGACACACTTCCCTCTCTGGTAGAGTTCTCAGCTACTGGGACACTTGATGTGGGAGTGAGCACTCTCTCCCTGGTAAGAGGATCCATATCACCAGTATCCCTCCTGACCTTGGGTTGCAGTGCAGCATTACCATTCAGACTGCTTTTCCTACCGTTTACAGTGTCTGCTGTCAGGTTTTCCTTGTGGAGATGCTAGAACCCCAACTCTCAGTTATTTTTCTAAAGCTGTTGATTGAATCTACATGCAGTTTTGTTGTGTCTGTAGGAAAGAGTCAAGCACATGATCTTGCTGGTTAATCATCTTGGAATCTTACCTCTGGCAGTTTGACATAAATATTTCCATGACGGTGGTGGTAGCAAATTCTGAAGAAGGATCCCCCTTGAGGAGTTTATAGCTAGCTCCTGATACCAGAAGTAATATAAACTGAAAAGTTTATAGAAATTTCAATTTCAAATCTATTATTTGGGCATTGTCTTGAAGCTAAAATACTATCAAAAAGGACTCTATGGCATACCCTGGTAGCTCAAGTGTTAAGTTGGTGACTGGGGTATCGTCCATGTATGGTCCAAGGACCCCAGTTCACAGACCCGGGACCAGGAAAAAAATTCAAAAAAAAGCACAAATGCATGCCTCTTCCTCGTCTCTCTTCCTGCCTGCCTGCCTGCCTTCATTCATGCCTACCTTTGTCAATTAAAAGAAAAAGCCTGTTTATGGATTCTCAACCCAAATTCACCTAAGCTTCATGAAAATAAAAGCGCACAATATTAAAAAGACTCCGAGAACTTTGAGAAGGTTTAATATTTTTGATAACAGTTATTATTGTTTATTATGACTGCTAAATGTTTACTGTGTGTCAGTAGCTATGTACACGTGTTCTCTAATTCCTCACAGTAATATTAGATGTGGGTATCATCCTAATTCTAGATGTAAGAAGACTAGCTCCAGAGGCTTTGCAATTCACTGAAGGTCATTTATTGCTATAGAATGATTACAGAATTTGAACCCGTTTGTGTGAATCCTTTGCCTATCCTCTTAATCCTGCCACCATGTCATACCAGTGCAAATGTCATTATAGCTATAAACCAGTGAGTAAGCAGAAATTTGAGGAAGAGCTCAAGGATAAGAACCAGATCTTAGAGACTGTTAACAAGCAACTACACCAGAAGTTGACTGAAACTCAGGTAAGAAACCTGCTGGACCTGCTGTCAGCCGTCCTGGATGGTGCAGGTGGAGTCCTGATGAGGGTGGCCCCTCGGGAGGGAGCAGGAAGCGAAAACATGGGGCTTGTGTGGTGGCTGTCCAAGAGCGTGGGCAGGAGAAGACACCCCTGAGAAGTGGGACAGACCTGACCTGTGTACCTGGTACCCCATTAGGGAGAACTGAAGGACCTGAAGCAAAAAGTGGAGTTGCTAGAGAAATTTCAGGACAACTGTTTGGCAATTTTGGAGAACAAGGGCCTCCACCCAGGTAAGAGATGATACAACTTCCCTTTGTAGAGAGTTGTACCCGTGCCCTTTCAAAGATAATTCAGGACTGTGGATCAAGGGTTGCCTAGTAAAACCCTGCATGTTTTTGGGAGTGTCTCTTTGTTCCAATGTTAACGTTGCCTGATGATGATTGTTGAGAGGATTGCCTTTTTTCTTTCTTTTTTTTTTTTTAAAATGTGCAGGAATGAAGGAGAGTAGGCAGGCAGGCAGGAGAGAGGAAAAAGCACTTTATTTCTTATTTACTTTTATCTTGGTTGCTCTCCCTAGCCCAGGGTGCGGACCCTGGTCTTTGGGATGTGTGTGGCCTGTGCTTAAGCTGGAGGCAGTTGACCAAACCATTACTCCCCAGAGTATACCTTAATTTTTTTTTTTTTAAGAGGAAGACAGGGATGGAGGCAGGTATACAAGAAGGAATAAAGAAGGAAAAAAAAAAGATTATTTACTTATTTTCAGCTGTTGCCCCTCACCCCTCAATCTGAGTGGCATACCAAGGTCCTTAGGCAATACGTGGTCTATACCCCAGCCACTGACTTAATACCTGAGCCACCAAGTTGCGCCTGGATGCCCTTACTTGAACATTCATTTGGTGTCTCCCAGTATGACCTTGCAAATGGACCAGAAATATTTCTTTCAAGGAGATAGCATTACAGGTAACCTTCCCCTGTGGGAAAAGAGGGATGTAATATTGTTTCAAGGTTCCTAAGTGAGGCTAGTCATCCTGGTGGTTAAAATGTGATTCCTGTTCTGACCCAGAACCTGAAAAGCAGAGTCTACAGCAAACAATGGAAGATGGAAATGTCCTAAGACTTAGCCTTAGGCTAAATTGAGGAACCTGAGACTGCTCAGGGAAAGGGTTCTTTGAATTAAGGAATGCTGATTTTGTTTGTTTGTTTTTTAAGGAAAGTTGCCGCAGGAGTGAAGGTAATTGGGCAATCAAGCAGGAAGAGAGAGAAGGAAACATTTTATTTTATTTAGTTCTTCATCTCAGTTGTTCTCCTGGTCCTGGACACTAACCTGGGTCCTTAGGATGTGTGTGGACTGTGCTTGGGCCAGAGGCGGTAGGCCACTCCGCTAGGGCACTCAGGAATGCTGACTTTAAATGCCACTGGTTAACCAGTGCATTTTAAGACATCTTCTTTACAGTCACCATCCTGCTTGTATGATTTTAATTTGTGTGTGTACATGCATATGTGTATGTGTATATACATGTGTGTGCATACACATGTATATGTACATGTGTTTATACATACATATATGTGTACGTATATACAGACATATATGATTTTGTCAAAATAGTAATTTTTATGACTTGAAAAACTTTTTAACATAGTTTTGTATATTATAAACAAAATTCAACCTTGTACATGTCCTTTGGACACATTTTTTGCTGAGCTGAGAAGAAAATAGAGTGAATTTTTGACCATATCCAAACCTAGAGAGGAAGGAAGTCAAATAAAATTCTAGAAGGCAGGTATGACCCTGTTGACCCTGTCAAGGTGAAAACATGGGAGAAAGTCAGGGGACTACATGCTTCCAGAATGAATTTCATTCATGAATATTCCTTTACTTGTCCCTGGAGGGGTTTTATTTTCCTTTTTTAAGATGTGGTTCCCTAAGAGAGGCTGACTTTGTTGTTTCTCTCAGTTTTAGGCAGTGAAACCCTGGTGTCACAGCGAGAATCCACCGCAGATCACATGGACTCTATGGTGAGGGCTCGAGTGTGAGTGAGCAAGGGCCAGCTGACCGGGGGCTCTGCAGATCTAAGAAGCCCTCAGCAGACCCTAAGAAGCAGCCTTTGGTTACCCATGACAGTAGAAGAGAGTGGTGGATGTGTGCTCACAATTAGCATGTTTTGCCTGAAAAGGTGACTTTGTAGTTTGAGTAGGATGAACCTGTATAGAGAGATTCTCTGGTTCCTCTCTTCTACCCCTTACCAAGTTTCCCCCTTATCCCTTGGCTGAGAAGTGTGTGATGCAAAGGAATCAAGTTTGGCTTGTCTTTGGTTCCTTCCCTGAAGTAGAAAGATAATTGTTTGGGATTAAAATATTTTTGAGTTTCTGTGATTCTCTTCCCCAGAAAGAGCCATAGTATCATAGAATCATAGAATGCTGGATATGGAAACCTTCCTCTGTTCTCCCAGGCTATGGGAGCCTTAGCATAGGTCAGGGAAGTGGTCGTCTATCCATCCTGTGGATTAAGTTCCTTAGGGTGCCCGTCAGAGAGCCCAGCATTTGTATGGATTCTGTAAATGACAAAATGAATGACAGGGCTGTTAGAAATTATCTGATTCAACTCTCATTTCAGATGAAGATATTTGTTTATATGAAGACAATGTTTACATTTCAACAAAGATTTGTTACTACATTGTACTTTCTTCTTAGTTGCTGTTGGAAACTCTGAAAGATGAGCTAAAGCTTTTTAATGAAACAGCCAAAAAGCAGATGGACGAGTTACAGGTAAGACGCGAATATCACCGTACGGCAACATTTTTATTTCCTACCACAGTAGGTAGATTTATGTAACACTCTTTCTTATTTTTTTATTGGTTAATAAACTATTTTGTAATAATTGTCGACTACCAGAAAAATTGCAGAGATAATATAGAGGTTTCACTTCTAATATTAAGATCTTATGTTATCATGACTCAACTTGTCAAAACTAAGGAACCAGCATTGGTGCATCATTAATAACTAATTTCTTTTGACTTTACTAGTTTTTTTCGTGCTGCTTTTCTTTTTCTGTTCTAAAGACTTTTTTTATTGTTCTTAATTTTTTTTTTTTTTTTTAAAGGAAAGGTATAGGCAAGAATGAGAATGAAGCCAAGTAGACAGGCAGGAAGAAAGAAAGAAGTAGCATTTCTTTTTTTTTTTTTCATTGTTCATCTTGGTTGTTGTCCCCCAACCCCATCTTAAACCCAGGTCCTTGGGATGTATGAGGACTGTGCCCAGTGATCTTCTCTGCTGAGCCACCTGGGTGCACCCTAAATACTCTTTAGAGATGTTCATATCTGCAGGTTTGGTTTTCTTTTCTTTTGTTTTTCCTTTTTGAATGTCTTTCCCTACAGGCTTTAAAGGTAAAGTTGAAGATGAAAGAAGATGAAAGGGCCCATTTTCTGGAACAGCAGACCTTATGTAGTAATCACATAAATGATTTTACAACAACCCTTGAGGAAATGGAGCAACTACTAGAAATGTGATAAAGAGCAAGTAACCACAGGACTCCTCTTGGGAATAAATGCTCAGAGGAAGCCACTAGGACGTCTGCTTCTTGCTTATGATCTTCTAGGACTCACCGTCCTCAGAATGAAAACAGTTTCTGCAGTAAGATTAAAGGACAGTTGATGTTGGAATGTCTATTCCCATCTTCCAGTTGGTCAGCTTTCGTGAACTTCACCCAGAGATACCTGAAACCTACAGGAGGGGGCCTGAAACCAAAGCAACAAAGCAGAACACCATTAGAAACAGAAGATTAAACCAGCCACAGCCAGAGGATCCAAAACATCTCATTCAGATATGGAGGAATAAAATCTTAATTGTACAGAGGAGCACAGGTGTTCCACAGGGGACACTGAGGTGTCGTGCTGTCCCCTTCTAACTTGGAACACATTTTGTCGCTTCGTGGTTGTGCTCTGTATCTCACTGTAAATATATGAACTTGAAGTTCCTTGAAATGGCTTAATAAATTGGGTGAAGGTAAAGATGACAGTAACATCTACCTAGAACAATACACCTTAGCGCTTTTAATCTCAAATCATTATTTTTTCTTTAATGTACTGCTACTTTTAAAATAAATATTTTTATAACTGTTCAAACAGCAACATTGAAAAATGAAAAAATAGCTTTCTAATCTCAGCATGTCTACTGAATATTGTCAAACTAGTTAGCAAGTTCAAGACTAATTTAACCCAGAATGTTTTGTTTCCACTCCTCAAGCGCTCTGTGACTCGCCTCCCTATCCTCCAGGAGCATTAACATCTGTGGGTGTTCCCTTTTTGTCGTAGTAAGGGCCAGACTCTGCCCACCAATTTGTGTCACCAACTGCCTGTGTTCTGCCTACATCACTGGTTACTTACCTGCTCTTCGTTTTGCTTTGCACAGCCAATCTGCCTCTGGCTCCATGGATCCTTAGTCAACTGAAATCCATGGCAGGCCTCCCCCATCCCAGTTAACGCAAGTCATATTTTATTTCTTAGTCAAACTAGGCAGGCTTTGGCTTTGGTCATCTCCCTTGTTTTTCTGCATCTCCCAGTTTCTTCACTACCACCACCCCTTCTTTATTGAGGGTTCCCAGAACCACCTAAATCAATCCAAGTAGGGCCCCTTACCCTACCTTACAGGGCTAAAATTCTTTGCTATCATATACAAAAATTCTTTCCTATCATATACAAAAAAAACAGTTGGTAATGTCCCAAATATTTTGAGGGGTAAATGCAATTAAATAATTCTCACTAGTGAGAAGAGCTGAATATTTTCTTCTATGCATTTCCTGGATATTTATAGTTTATCATTTACCCACATGAACTTGTAATTGACATTTCTGCCACTGTCTCCCTCCGTCTCCCAAATAACTTCTATTTCTTGGAAGGAAAGGGTAGAAAACTTGTGGGATCCTCACCTCTTTATGCTGCCTGAGTCCCTGCTCTTTGGACTGTAATGATCTTCATGCCGGGGTTATTCATCTTCCCCAACGTAGAGACCTGCTCACTCATGATCTGGTCTCCTAAGGGCCCTTTGCCTCATGGGTCCATTTTGCACAACCAGCATTTGTGCACTCTTGGCCTTTTCTCTTCTTTCTGACCTCTGTTCTGCCTTTTGCACTGGTGGAGTTGTTCTGGGTGTTCAGCAGTAATCTCAATTCACACAGTGCACAAACTCAGTAAATAATGATCTGTAGCCTCTTCTGCTAGATGCTATAGGAAACTTTAACATAGCATAACATTCTTTTTTGGTTATGGGATTTTTTAAGGAAAGGTGCAGACAGGAATGAAGGCGAGCAGGCAGGCCAGACAGGAATTGAGGAGAAAGGTGCATCTTATTTAGTCATTTAACTTGGTTGTCATCATTTCCACCCCGACCCCGCAACCTGGAGCCTTGGGATGTATGTGCATTGCTGGCCGTATGTAATGAACTTAACCACTGAGTCACCGGGGCACACCAGCATGACATTCTTAACCTGAGAGTCTGGTGAAACCAAATAGGTAGGTGATTTACAAGTTAAATAACAAAAGGCAGTGCTTTAAGTAGTTGTGTGATATTAACATCTGTGGGTGTTCCCTTTTTGCCAGTACTAAGGGCCAGACTCCGCCCACCAATTTGTGTCACCAGCTGCCTGTGTTGAGTGTTAGAGTGGTTAACTGGTCTAGGTTAGTTGGAGAAGGCTTCCTGGAGTTGGTAGACTAGAGACTGAAGGAAGAATAGCATTTGGAGAGGACAGCTGGAAAGTTGAACTCATTGGTGAACACATGGAGATTTAGGGAGAGTGGTGCCCCTGGAGAGGGCATGGAAACTCTGCCCCCTTTCTTTCCCCATCTGAGGGTCGTGAATTGTATCCTTTTCTAATAAACCAGAAAATTTAGTCAAAGTTTTTCTGAGTTCTGTGAACTGCTCTAGCAAATTAAACCTAAGGAGAGGACATTGTTGGGCCCTCCAAGGAGAAAATAAGATAATGAAAGACTGAAAAAGGGGAGGGGGGGGGATGGATACCAAGAGGCTGGGGTTTTTGTTTGTTTGTTTTTTTTAAGGTACAAGCAGGAGTGAAGGTGAGTAGGCAAAGAGGAAGAGTATTTTAGTTGCTTACACTGGTTGCTCCGCACCACACACACACACTCACCACCACTACCCCACCCTGGGGCCTGGGACTCAGCCCAAGGGCATCAACTGCTCCTCCACCAGGGCATTCCAATTTATTTTTTAAAGGAGAGGTACAGGCAGGAATGAGAGGAGTGGGGAGGGGTTGTGGGGACAGTGCCAGGGAAACAACCCGTGTGATCGACTAAACAAAAATAAAATACCTCTCTATTTGCCTACCTGTTTGCCTTCATTCCCTTAAAATTCCCATTTGCCTATACCCTCCATCAAAAAATTATTTTTCAACTTGCAGCTCATTCCCAACCAGAGGGATCTGTACTGGTACCCTGGCCTACCCGTTAAAACTAGTCTTTGGCAAATTATTTCTCTGAGTCTCATTTCTTTTCAGTAAAGTAGAGGTGATACCTCTCTTGCTGGTACTTGGGCACGAGGGAAAATCTTCCTATGTCCCTCCTGGTTCTTCTAGGCTGGCAATCAAATATACCTTAGATTGAAAAGAGAAAAATGGTTTAGCAATACAGCTGTACATCTGTATATGTGGGAGAAACCCAGTTAAACTGAGTAACTCACCACATGACATTTTTCTCCATCCTAAAGCTTTCAGAGACAAAGGGGAGGAGTGAGGTAGGAAAGGCACAGTAAACAAAGATAAGACTTTTATGCATATTAAGTGTTGAGTTTTCTCCTCTGACATTTAAAAAGAGATTAGGTCTTCAATTTTGGTGAAACACCCTGACAGATTTTTTTTTAATGTCTTACAAAATTAAAACCACCTAGCCCTCCGGGTTCTTTCTGTAAAATAGTTGTGTGTTTTTTTCTCTTTCCCTTCGTAAACCTTGCCCATAACTTCCACTGTAGTGCTGTCTATCCCCTTAGTGCCTTGATTCTATTACTATGCCTCAGATAGTCAACTTCCCTCTCAACTGGAACTCTCAATTTTGACGCCATCTCAAATCACAGAACAAAGCATTCACTCAATCTGATCCTCCAGCTACTGCCTGTCTTCTGTTGTCACCAAAATTCTCAGTGTTTCCACACACTGTCTTCCCCCGACCCCCATCACTATGAATATTGTCTTTTCTTGAAATTCATATAAATGAATTTGTGTCATCATTGTCAATTGTATTGGCATGAATTCTTAAAATATCCTATTTTTTATTTTTCTAGAATCTGAAGGCTGTCCTCTTTCATTCTGAATATCAGTAATTTGGAATTTCTTGATCAGTTTTGTTACTGTTACTGATTTTATGCTGATTTTCTCTGGTATACATTAACTCATCATTTCTACTAATTTATTTCCATCTATATTTGTAGTTTAAACTTACTGTCCTTTTTCTAGTTTCTTTTAATTTTTTGAGACAGGAAGAAGTACTTTATTAATTGTTCCTCTTGGACATATGCCCCAGCCCAGGTCTTCAACCACGGACCTTGCGATGTATGCGGACCACGCCACAGTGGACTGACCCACTAGGCCACCAGGGCATACCATTTTTCTAGTTTCTTAAAAATAAATACTTTCAATTTTTTTATTTTCCAGTATGTGCATTGCCAATTATAAATTTCACTCTAAGGGCGAGATAGCCGCATCCCACCCACACTTTCACTGTTATATTTTCATTTTCCCTTTTGTTCAAATTTTTTCTAATTTCCATTATGATTTCTTTCACTTAGAGATAATCTGGCTTCTTGTCTCATTAACATAACAGTTGTTGAAGTCACCAGTGACTTAACTGTTAACTTTTTCAATCTTCATTTTAGGCTTTAAGTAGCTGATGACACTCAACTACTTCTTTGAAGCTTAGGGACTCATCTCTCACTGTAACGCTCTCCTGGAGGTAGTGTGGGGTCTTAGGGAGAGTCAGTCTACTCTGCTGGCTGAACCGTGGCTCTTGAAAAGTGAGGTGGGGGCCAAGGTCCTGTTTGGGGCATAGACGGAGAACTTCTATTTGGTATCTTTTACCTAGTAGAGACCCATAACATGAGAGACAAGAGGGCGAAAGGGAAAACATTTGGGTCTAGACAAGCTAACATATCCTTGCTTTTGTCTTAGCTGTGTTTGAGATCTTGGATTAACTGATTGCTTAAAGGAAAAAGATGTCCAATTAAATATGCAATCTCCTTTCCTTCTCCGAACAGCTTTACAGTAGGTGCTATTTCTGCACTAGAGATGATAAGAGACTGAAAAGTTGGCAAGAAACTTCCAGGTGGCAAGAATGCAAAACTCAATCCCAGGACAGAGGATGTTGCTAAACTACCTGAGGCAAATGCTCCTCCTCCACCACGGAAGAGGAAAATAGCCCAAAGGAGGAATGGAGAGGAGCTGAATTCCCTCAGCTCTCCTCACTTTTCTTTTTCAACCCCATTAAAAAGTCCTGGCTGCTGCTGTTATTAGATAATTATTGTTAGATAATTTGGAAGACAGCGACTCCCTAACAACCCTTTACTCATAAAACCTTAACAAAATCAAAAAGCTCTGCTAAATAATAAAGCAAATCTTACTAAGTCATAACCTAGGCATAATAAAGTGAATACTGCTTTCACTATCTTCGTTATACAAGATTTGCTTCAACAATTTATTCTCAAGCACTGGCGTTTTCTGTTTGCGTTTTTCACACTTGCTTTCCCACAAAGGTAGACTTCTGCAGTCAGGGACTCCTACTTCAACGCAGGGCAGATTCTATAGACATTCTCCATTCAGAACAGAAGACACTTTTTGCTGCTAAGGCAACATGGGGCGGACCTCAGAGCCACCCGCCCCGCCGTCGTCGCGCTGATTGGCTCGTGTCCTAGCCAACGGTAGCACCGCCTTCAAGCAGCTGCGGAGGATTACAGGCTGCTGGAGACCCACCCCTTCGCCGATTGGACGGAGTGGGGAGGCGAAGTCTGGAATCGTGGCCCCATGCGTTTGTCCTAATCCCTCTGCGGCTCCAACTCTGTTCCGTAGAGATGGCGACTGCGATGTGGCAGCTGAGGCCGCGAGTGGCGAGTTGGAGGCTGCGGCCGCTCCTGCGACCGCTCGCCGGCCTCGTCTCCCAGCGGGCCCACTCGCTGTTGCCGGTGGATGACGCTATCAACGGGCTAAACGAGGAGCAGAAGCAGGTAGGAAGCCTGGCCTCACCCACCGGGTTCCGTGGTCGCTTCGGGCGCGTATGCGCTCAGCGGCCTTGCAGTCCTGTGAGCCTCGAGAAATATCGGGGCGCCAGCGCGGGGACGGTCGCGGGCCTCAGCTTCACCTCTGAGGAAACGTCAAGGACAGGAAAGCTTCTCGGAGTCTGGTGGTGTTTTGGTGGAGGCTTGGCAGGGGCTACCCCCCAAGGGGACAAAGGGACCCTCGTTCTGTCTGAAGCCCACCCCCACCCCACGTTTGTTTGTTTTTTCTTTTAAGAGAGGGAGGGAGAGAAGGGGAAAAAAAAAAAAAATCCCTAGCTATTTATTTTGACTTTCACCCTGGCTGGGGTCTTGAACCCTGGTCCTGGGGCTTTAGTATGGCCTTCCCACCAGCATCTCTGCAGCCTGAGCCACAAAGGTGAGCCCCCCTGAAGTCCTCTTAAACCTGAGCACTATCACACTGAGGTGGTGTTTCTCAAATCTGGTTACTGGTCTTACCAGGAAATGTGTTTTGAATACTGCCCCACCCCCACCCTGTGTCTCTGTGTGTGTGTGTGTGTGTGTGTGTGTGTGTGTGTGTGTGTGTGTGTTGTGTTAGAAATGCACAGTGTGATCTTGTGATCTGCTATAATTCTTCAGACCTTTGGGTCAAAGTACAAACTTGAAGAAAAACGTGAAGGATGTGGTTACAGATGGAGCTGAACCCCAGAGACTTTCTTAGAGAAGCGTAACTATGTTCACTGGGGTGCTGCAAATGCCAGCACCTCCCTGGAACTACAAGAAGTTTCTTTGGGTTTACCATCAGCAGACTTTCCTTGTTTCATCTCAGGCAAAAAAGGTTTAATTCTAGTTTGTAAACTGCCAAGAACAGTTTCTAATCTCTTTTTGAGCTTAAGAGGCAAGGGCAGAAATGAGCCTGATGTGTGCCAAGAACTGAGGGCATGTGTCTGCAGTACAGTGTGTGAAGGTGAGAAGGGTTCCGAGGGAGCATGCAGGGTCATCGGGTCAGCACATGCACAGCTGTATGGGCCTGGGTAAGGAATTTGTCAGCTAAGTACAATGGAAAACCATGGAGTGATTTATGGCTGGGAATGACATTTAAATGACATTTACGGAATGACATTTAAAAAATAACCTTCAGAGAGGTGTGGATCACCTCTGGGGAAGCAAAAACTAGTGGGGTCTCTAAGTTGCCATTTGATGCTGTTTGGTGAGGTAATAGCCTGCCTCCCTGAAGGTGTCCTCTGTGGTGGAGATGTGCAGTCCTCAGTGGGAACAATATGCTGTGCTGTTTCAGCACCTTCTATCATCTCTCTCCCTCTAGCTTCGTCAGACCATGGCCAAGTTCCTTCAGGAGCACCTAGCTCCACAGGCCCAGGAGATTGATCACAGCAATGAGTTCAAGAATCTGCGAGTGAGTAGAGAGGTGCACTCTGGGGGTGCCTGGGGGCAGTCTGGGATCTGGGCTACTGCCTGGAAGGGCTCATACAGCCTTCTGATAAATGAAAGCTTCTTAAGAATGCAGCTTCTTTCTGTGAAACATTTGGGTATCATTGTTCCAGATGTGCTGGGCACTGGCTGCCTCCTTCTCACAACTCATTGCACTAACTTCATTCTGTTGGCAGGAGTTTTGGAAGCAGCTGGGGAACCTGGGAGTCTTGGGCATCACAGTCCCTGGTGAGTATAGTTTCTTTCTTTTTCTTAAAGGGACGGTGCAGACAGGAATGAAGGCATGTAGGCAGACAGGCAGGAAGAAATATTTATTTATTTTATTTAGCTGTCTCTTTGGGTCCAGGGAATATAGTTTCTTTCTCTACAGGGAATTTTTCTTAAATATGCTTTATCGATTTGTTTATATACTTATACAATTTTAAACTTTTTGATAATTTTATTTTTTAAATTCATATTATTTTGCCTTATTATTATTATTTGATTATTCTTGTTATTCCTTATTCTTATTATGTTTTTGTTCGAACTGCTGTATGCATCTTAGGACATTGAAATCACTCCTCAGTCTGTGTGCATTTCACACCACACCCACTACAGAGTTCCACTGCCCTTTACCACTGCCTTGTCCAAAAATATGAACACTTCATGACTTTGCATGTCATCCTTGCACAGAGGCCTTGCTAATTTCCTCTGTTATTGTTCGAGTTTTAGTATATGTGTGAGCACTTACATGCCCTTTCACACCATTCCCAAAAGAAACAGAAGGCGAGTGGGGGAAATCATGCTTAAAGAAGAGGTGACAAGAGTGTTGGCAGGGGTCATTTAGATCAGACTCACCCAGCCTCTTGAACTCTGCCTGCTGAATAAGCTCTCCAAAGTGATCTGGGGAGCTGAGGTAACTGCATCACTGGAGTGATCTGAGAAAACTCTCCAGATCAAGCACTTGTCTTGGTACCTCACCCTCCTAAGCCTTTTGCAGCCACATCCTTTGCTTTGCATTTCTTCTACTTGGACCTGTCTCTTTACGTTTCTCTATTGAAACTCCAGGCCTTCTTTCTTCATTGATTCATCTGCCTCTTACTTCTGTCCGTTTCTGCTCAGGTTCTCTGTTTAAGAAGTCTATCTGGGAAAATGCAGGAGTTGCAATGACTATTTCCTAAACCAAACCTCTGTTGACCAGAGGCAGCAGACAAAACTAGTTCTGGGAATTTGTAAGCAGAGTCCATGATGTTGGCCTGTTGACCTTGCCAGGGAGATCTTGGAACAGGGGCCACAATGAAATTTCTTTGCTGCAAATAAACATAACATTCCTGTCCATGTCCTAATTTAATCTGGGCTGTCTTTTTCCACTCCCCTGCACCGCCTCCACTCCCAGTCCAATATGGTGGCTCCGGCCTGGGTTACCTGGAGCATGTGCTGGTGATGGAGGAGATATCCCGAGCTTCCGGAGCAGTGGGACTCAGTTATGGCGCCCACTCCAACCTCTGCATCAACCAGATTGTGCGCAATGGAAATGAGGCCCAGAAGGAGAAGTACCTCCCCAAGGTGAGGAATGGGAACGGAGAAACAGATGTTGATTTCATTATGCAGCCACTAATCATGGGTACACACCCCAGCTTGGCCAGAACCAATCAGATTGGCTTTCCTCAGTGGGTTGCTCTAAACCTGATCTGGTTAGGAGGAAAGGGTCACAGATTTGCTTTAAAATATTTGAGTCAAAAAAATTAAAGACAGAACCAGAACTCCTGAGTTGGTCCCTGGTCAACATTTATACTTTAAGACACAGAAAAGTAGGTCTAGCTTCCCTTGCCAAGGAATTGGGAGAAGGAGAGAGATTTCAGCCTTGTAGATATGGGCTTCTCTTTTGGGACTTTACCAATACCCTGGTCTGAGACAAGTGTGAAGAGCTATCATATGAACACGCAAGAAGCTATGTCAGTAAGCTCCTGTCCAGTACTTCTGAAGTCATAACCAATACTTTGGGGTTTCCCTTGCAGCTGATCAGTGGTGAATACATTGGAGCCCTGGCCATGAGTGAGCCCAATGCTGGCTCTGATGTTGTCTCCATGAAGCTAAGAGCAGAAAAGAAAGGTAAAGCTCCTTGTGGGACTGAAATAAGCCCACATAGGGGCAGACCCACTCAGGTCTGAGGGTGAGGAAGCAGTAATTGGGGGTGACCTCAGCTGGGTTTGCAGAACTTGCTTCCTCGCTGGGCATTTTGCTCAGCAGGCCTGTGGACGAACTGAGCCAGCCAACGCAGCTTGAACAAGTAGCCAACTTCCTGTTCGTAGGAGATCACTACATCCTGAATGGCAACAAATTCTGGATCACCAATGGCCCCGATGCTGATGTCCTTATTGTCTATGCCAAGACAGATCTAGCTGCAGTGCCAGCTTCTCGGGGTATCACAGCCTTCATCGTGGAGAAGGTGAATGTAGGGGAGTGCATGACAGGAAGCTCTTATCTCCTGAATGTGATGCTAGAGATGATCGCCGTCACCTGATTGCAAACACCATTACTGCTGTGTGCTTGTCAAGTCTCCCTGGGGTAGGGCGGAGGCAGATGTGTGGACTGAAGGAAGATGGCCATAAAGTGGAATGCAGGGAGGATGGGCCATGTCCGTGGACAGTGGAGCCATCCACAGAACCCAGCCGTACAGAGAGGTCCAGGGAGATAAGGACTGGGAGGAGGCTGCTGGATTTGACCATCAGTGCGGACTTGGTGGGAGCAGTTGTGGGAGAAAAGGTGTGAGCGAGGATGCAAGTAGAGACTGAAATCTGCACCATTTAGATCCTGGCAGCCAAAAAGGAGAAAGAGCAGAAGTCAGAATAAAACATTAGTGGAAGTGTGTTTTCAGAATGGGAGAGAAGTGGGTGAATCTTATGACAAAGAGAAAGGAAAATAGAAGGAGAAAATGAGATGTGTGTGGACACAATGAGCAAATACAATGGTGAGTTGAGGGGAAAGAGGTACAATAGGGTACAGGTGACCAGGGAGTAGGAAGCAGGAAGCCAGGGGCCTTCTGAGGGCAGGGGACCATGGGCGGGGGCAGAGGGTTCTGTCAGTGCCTCCACAGGGAGGAAGGGAGAGTAGCTGGCTAAGACTGGAGATAAAAATGAGTGCCCCAAAGGTTCCGGCTGAGATTAGAAATCTCAAGGTCACGTAGTGCCACAGCAGTGGACCCAAAGGAGAGGGAAGCAGCCCCTGCCAGTGCTCACGGGGCCCTTGCCAACACAGACTGCACCTGATTAGTCATAGTCCATGTCAAAGCATGCAGGTGGGTGAACTGTCTGGGCGTACCTGATTACGTAAAGCAGGTGGACGTGTATGTGAGGAAAGGAAATCAGGCGAGGTTCAGGAGAGCTCCAGGGATCAGGCATTTCATTGAGGAAGAAACTGTCCCTAGGAGAATGTGAACTGGCAGTGAGGGAGACGGGAGTCAGGTGGGGTGGTGGGGCTGGCACTTCAGGAACAGAGCAGTGACTCAGAGTGAGGGCCCTGGGAGGGAGCTGCTGGTGTGCTGTGCAAGCACAGAGACTCAGTGGGAAGGGGGACACTGCCCAGGGGTCTCTTTACTAGACCCCTGTTGGAATGGTGTGTAGTCAGCCATCTTTGTTCCTGTAAAGGGCATGCCTGGCTTCAGCACTGCCAAGAAGCTGGACAAGCTGGGGATGAGGGGCTCTAACACTTGTGAGCTGATCTTTGAAGACTGCAAGGTTCCTGGTGAGTTTCTGACCCCTTCACCGGCTGAGAAAGTCCATCTCTGAATTAGAGAGATTCACCACTGTCAGTTCACCAATGGCATGTGGCTAGACGAGGGGGCTCTGCCGCCTGTATACTTGCCCACTGGCCTGTATGTATGGGACTCTGGGACCTAAGGGCTATCTTCCTGGCCACGCCCCTCCAGCTGTATGCTTGACTGTGGCTACAAAGAAGGGTGGTGCTTCCTATGTGGATAACACACTGCCTGCGTTGGTACTGCAGTATCTGAAGTAGGAAGGTAAGATCTGCCTTTGCTTACTAATGTCCTTCGGCCATCCTCGTTTGCGTATTTGCCTGTCGGAGGTATTCATTAATGATGCCAAAAAAAATCTGATGAAACTGATAGAAGCCAGGCTCAGTGAAGGGAAGGCCATTCAGTTTAAGTATTTTCTCCCCTGAAGTGTCACTGAAAACGACACATCGTGAAAGCCAGCACACCTGTCATGTGCTACGACCAAGGAGATTTGATCAATAAATTTGATCACTGGTTAGGTTTGCTCTGCACATTAGCATAGACTATCCCTTCTGCCAACAGTCTGCCACCCGGGAAAGTTGACTTGGGTTACAAAGAGCGTCTAGGGAGGAGGAGGCAGTACAGGTCCTTGGTCGGCAGGAGAAAACACCACCAGTCTTAGAGGTGTCAGTGGTGTCAACTCTGCATTCCTGGCTCACCTCCCAAGGCCACCCAGTGTCCTGGCTGCAGGTGTGGGAAGGTATTTGAGCAGACTCAAGTTGGGGACGAGGGGAGGTCAGGGCCATTCTCTGATTCCTTTATGAGTGCAGGTGTAAGAAAAACTAGAGGGTTCGATGACTTCAGCTATTATTTCCCATCTAAGGCAGTCCAAGAAGGGTGGCTCTAACATTTGGTCCTGTGACTTCTGGCGTGTGTGCATGTCCAGCAAGCTCCACGTAGGGCGGAAAGTGGTAAACGCGCTCCTTTTCCACACTGGGCATCCTAGCTGAAGGTCAGGTGGTTTTACTTCCTCACAGGAGAACTATGGTATCAAACAAACACTGTTAAAGTGGGGAGGCTGTGGACAGCCCTTTTCTTATAACCAGCACTCTCCCCACAGCTGCCAACGTCCTGGGCCACTTGAGTAAGGGTGTCTACGTGCTGATGAGTGGTCTGGACCTGGAGCGGCTGGTGCTGGCTGGTGGACCTCTCGGGTGAGTGTTCGGCTGAGGAGTAACTGGGCTCTTTACCTCCTTGGCAACCTTCCCTTGGGAACCAGGGGCCCTGGAACAGCCTCCTGGCCACTGTGTTATAGAACCTTCTCCCATATGTTCTTTTTTCAACCTCTAGGCAATATTAAGTAGCAGACAAGTGAACCAAGCACTGCTTAGGTACTTGGAATAAACAGGACACTGGGGCTTCAGACATGTGGTCTCAGGGGAGGGGGCACCAGTCCTGAGCAGTTGGTGCAGTAACTGAGCAAGGGTGACAAGCATTACTGTGCTCCTTTTCTCCCTCCTGGGTCTCTAGTTTCTTGTCTTGCCAGGCTTCCATCTCCCCCTACCCCAGGCCTTTTCACGCTGGCATGGTGCCACTTCAGCCAGCAGCGCCTCCCCAGTGTCTTTCTCCTTCCTGGCAGGCTCATGCAGGCTGTCCTTGACCACACCATTCCCTATCTGCATGTGAGGGAAGCCTTTGGCCAGAAGATTGGCCACTTCCAGGTGAGTGAAATGCTTTTGTTGAAAGCCACTCTTTCACTGGGTTCAGCTTTCTTGAATAAGTGAGCACATGGGGCACATGCTGTGGGGCATTTACTGTCCGTCACCAGCAAAGGATGTTGGAATGCTTGGAATGCAGGGGTCTTCCGATGCCACCTGTCTTTAGAAGCTCCTTACAGAGATCACTCGATTGCTGTTTGAGATGATTGATTTGTACAGTTGGAGGGTGAAGTGTATGAGTGTGAGGAGGTGGCGGGGGGAAAGGCAACAGCATTTCTAGTCAAACTTTCAGGTTGTCAGTGAGGGTTATGGCTGTTGGAGGGCAATGTCCAAGGTGCGACGGCAGCTGTCACCTTAATTCCAGACCCACCCTCATTGCTGCCATCGTAGGCAATTCCCACCTCCTCTCTGCACCCAGGCACCCCCATTCCTGGCAGTCAGGCTGCTGTTTGTAACTAGAGTGAGTATTCTGAGTGAGCATGGGTGCAGCATTTTGATTTAGGAAATAACCTAACCCCTTGGGCCCAGTTGATGCAGGGGAAGATGGCTGACATGTACACCCGCCTCATGGCATGTCGGCAGTACGTCTACAATGTCGCCAAGGCCGTCGATGAGGGCCACTGCACTGCCAAGGTAAGGGCAGGCCCAAGGGAGGGAGGGCTGGGACAGCCAACGGGCCAGCTGCTGGGACGGGGCCCTGCTAACCCAGAGCCTTTCCACAGGACTGCGCCGGCGTGATTCTTTACTCAGCTGAATGTGCCACACAGGTAGCCCTGGACGGCATTCAGTGTTTAGGTGAGAGGTCCTGCCCCCGTGTCCCCCTTCTCCATGCCTGCAAGTGGTGCTTCCCTATCAGCATTCTGTGTGACCTGCCAGCTCCTCATCCACCCTGCTCCCAGCTAGGTCTTCCCCACACCCATCCCTCTCACCGCCTTTGTTGCTGGTCTTCCGTCAGCATCCTTCCTGCCTGTTGATGTACACTTGGCTTTCCACTTGCTTTTCTTCGCTTTGTCCACTGCCCATGACTTTTCCTGTTGTCCTTTCTTCTCTGACCAAACCCTGGCTACAGGTGGCAATGGCTACATCAACGACTTTCCCATGGGCCGCTTCCTGCGAGATGCCAAGCTGTATGAGATCGGGGCTGGGACCAGTGAAGTGAGGCGGCTGGTCATCGGCAGAGCCTTCAATGCAGACTTCCACTAACCCTGAGACCCTTCAGCCCCTGCCCCAGCACCTAGAGGCCTTTCTTTGGAAGTAGAGGTGGGGCAGCTCTCTGCGGCTTAGCTGTCCTCCAGTCAGCCCTCTGGCCTTTGCATGAGGCTGAGCTCTCCACAGCAACTGCCAGACTCCACGGGTTTCGGAGCTGAGCCAGCCAACCAGCCCAACAACAGTGTTGTGGCTTTAAAATGGATGCGGCAGGAAGCAGATTGCTTTCCTGGGGCTTGCTGGGAGGGTTTTGGTGACTGTGTCCTTGCACTCTTAACTTCCAAGTCTGCCTCCCCCACCTCCCAAGGTGGGCACTTAGGGACAAGGCAGATGGCCACCCCTGTCTCTTGGGTGACTGACCTTCTGGCAGGGAGCCCTATGCACAATACCCTGGAAGTACTGCCCACTCCATTCATTTGAACTTGGTAGCCTCTTTTTCTGGGTAAAAACACCCCAAACCTAGCCTTTGTGTCTGCCAATTTCTAGAGGCATTAGCACCCTCAGCTTGTGAGCAGGCCACCCACACTGCAGCAGCCCCTTTCCCTGAGTTGCCTCATTATTTTGTTTTTTAAGAGAAAAGAAGTAGACAGGCAGGCAGGAAGAGACAAAAGGAAGACTTTTATTTCAGTAGTTCATTTTGGTTGTTCCCCTACAGACCCGAGGTCCTTAGGCTTTGAACTGCCCTGGAGCCGCAGACTTTGCACGCCTGGGGCTTCATTCTTTAGTGCTGAAACCCTGCCTTGTCAGGGTGGAGTTTGGAAGAGGCATCTCAGAACACTTGTGCCACCCAGTGTCCGTTCTGTGCAGAAGTCGGCGTGCTCCTGAAGGGACGGTTCGGTGCTGGCATCCAAGGCAGTACTACTGACTCTTTCAAAACTGCTCTACCACCACCAGCCTCCAGTCCTGGCCATGTGACCACCCACAGCTGACTGGACAGCAGGCCTGTGTTGATTGGCTCAACTCCAGCCAAGGCTGCTGGTGCCCATTTCTCTGGATGCCTGATGGCTAATTTTGTTACAGCTGCACAGCAGTGGCTGCCATTTTGTATTAAACATATTATGAAGCAAATCCATCTGCCTCCGGACTGGTGATTTGGGGGAAAAGCAATCTACTTGCTACTGACTCCATTCTGGCTCCAGCCTCATGTCCTGGGAGAGTAGCTGGTAGTAGGGATGAGGGATGGAATCAGCAGTCCTGCTCTCCCAGATCTCTCCTCAATTTTCAAAGGAAAGGAGAGATTCAGAGATTAGAGCTAGAAGGAAGCACCTAAATTTCTGGGATACATCCCCAGGTTTTGTTTGTTTTAGAAGGAAGAAGCATGGCAGGATGAAGGCAAGTAGGCAGGCAGAGAGACAGGAAGAAACATTCTATTTATTTAATTGGTCCTTTTGGTTTCTCCCAGCCACAGGGCTCTTTTAATTGTTGTATGTCAATGTTCCGTGAAAAGACCAAACACACATTCACCTTGGGTCCTTGGGCTTTATATGAACTACACAGGAGCTGTAGATTTAACATCTGAGCCACAAAGTACCCCCTCCCCCACTCCAGCCTTTTTTTCTTTTTTTTTATCTTAAAGTAAAGATGCCAGCAAAAATGAAGGCAAGTAGGCAGGCAGGGAGAGAAGAGGAGGCATTTTTATTTTACTGTATATCTTGGCTGTTCCCTCACCACGACTGGGTCCTTTGGCTGTACATGGCTTACACCAGCCAGAGGCAGCAGACTAAACCACTACTCCACCAGGGCAACCCTTCCTCCCCATGTTTTTTTTTTAAAGATCAAGACAATTTATTTTTCCCAAGATCAGACTGGAACTAGAATCCAGATCAGAAATTGGGGGTTCTTGCATGCCCTGGTGGAGTATTATTTAGATCAGTTACCTCTGAAGGTGCACAGGCCACATACCCCTGGGTTCAAGTCCCACTCTGGGGAGAGGTAAACAATGTGAACAACTAAATAAAAATAGATGCTCCTTCTTCCTCTCCCTGCCTGCTTCCTACTCACCTTCATTCCTTCCTGCACCTTTCCTTTAAAAAAAAATAAAAAGAAAAGAGGGTTTGAGAATACCAGCATGGAGGCCCACTGCATAGCTGCTAGAATGAGGCATGGCTGGAGTGAGAGGGGTTTGGGCTGTTCCCACCACACCTAAGTTCCCCAAGAACTAGTTATCTTGGCTGTCAGCCAAGCAGTACCTATTCTGGCTTTCAGTTCTGGCCTGTAACCCCATGCTGTTCCCAGTTTGAGACTCCAGACAGGTGGAGTTAGCTCCTTATCAGCCACAGGCCAGTTCCATCCGGAGGCGAGAACCCGGGGCTATGGCACTATCCCTTGGCT
The DNA here is from genome assembly GCA_004363575.1 of Solenodon paradoxus. Taxonomy (NCBI): domain Eukaryota; kingdom Metazoa; phylum Chordata; class Mammalia; order Eulipotyphla; family Solenodontidae; genus Solenodon; species Solenodon paradoxus. Next base: position 1,905 of record RJWH01003871.1, on the reverse strand, counting down.
TCCCCACCCTACTTGCCACTGTGCCGGAGGTGATTGCGACAAAAATGATGGATGTGTGTTTTGTCTTTTGATTGTAACACTGATCTACAATATAAAGTTTAGATACGTGGGTCCACCACCCCTCCAATGTTTAGCACCATGCCCATCACCAACGTTCTCATGACCCTCCACCGCTGCCCGCTGGACCACCAGAACCCTTTGCTCCCACTCCTGACCCTCGTCCCTTCCCGTGACCTCTATTCAGCACCCAAGGGTTCTTATTTTGTCTGTTATCCAAGATAGCATGGTTTTCCTGGGTTTTATTGCGTAACTGGAACCATCTGTCTGGAGATTCTCAGAATGTGACAGTGAGGTGTCTGTCCTGTTAGTGTCCATTCCAGATCCCTGCCACCAACTTGGGGAGAATATAGTTGTTCTCTTGATGCCAAATGTGAGGCAGACATATTTAAAAATGAAACTAAGCATAATGTCCTGGTGGAGTAGCAGTTGTGTGCATGCCACATACATCCCAAGGTCCCGGGTTCATGTCCTGGGACCAAGGAGGAACAACCAACATGAACAAATAAAGTGTTTCTTCCACTGCTCTCTGCCTGCCTGTCTCTGGTCACCTACATTCCTGCCTGTGCCTTTCCTTTAAAAATAAAGTGCAGCCTGCGTTGCGAATGGAAAAGCAGGGCCACTTCCAATAAGGTTCCTGTGGGAGTTCTCTGTTGTTCCCATACATCCTGCAGTTACAGCACCAGCTGCCAGCACTTCTAGCTGTCCGGGCCTCTAATTTCACGCCATTTTTAGGCAGGTCACCCTGGCAGCCCCATCTACTGCTGACAATCATCTCATTCTTCCTTTTCCTACTAGCCTGCCCTGTGGGAAGGCAACAGAAGCTAAGGGAGTGGTTCTCCAAGTATCGCGCCTTAAAGTAGCAGATTCCTCCACGAGCCCCAACCCTAATCACATCTCCCCAGCAGAGGCAACGTTTTAGAATAGCTGGCCTGGGGCCTGGAGGTCTTCTGCAGAGGCCTGAGTCATAATTAGAAACCAAGAGAATCTAGTAATGATAATGCCTTACCTATGTAACCCCTTGAAGTCTTCTTTTGACTTATTAGCATCTTGGTTTTTGTGACAATTGGGTGCAACAGGGTCATTGCAAGGCCCCCTTGCTAAAGACAGGTAAAGTGAGTTGCTGGTTGACTGGGAACAAACGGGAGAACCGGCCACGCCCAGACATCGGTGGAGCCAGACCTTGGCAGAGTGGGAGCTAGGGAGGCACTCCCTCTTTCTTTTGGGAGCCCACGTCCCGCCAGTCAAAACCAGGGACACAGGACCCAAGTGGCTGTGTGCTGACACCTCTAAGCTAGGGCAGGTGTCGAGTTGTCCCTCTACTCCACCCCTCCCCCAGGCAGCTCTAGCAGACGGGACCCGGCTCGGGCGCGGCTCCGCGGGCCCTCCGTGGAGTTCGCCTGACCCCTGCCGGCCGGCTGCGGGGTCGCAGTCGCGCAGAACCGCTGCTCCAGCCTTTACCCGGGTGCTCCCGACTGGCGACTGGAGGCTGCAGTCTCAGATTTCAGAATGCACAGAGCTCAACGACGTTTTATTTTGCCAAAAAGATTAAGGGGTGGGTGAAGGGACAGCTACCCTCTATCTTGTATCATTTCACACAAAACACCACTTTCAGCAATTAAGAAAAGTAGAAAGGCAATTAACTCAACAAAGACCAGTGGTGTGTGGTTTGTGGGTTTTTTGTTTTCTGTATGGTTTATGGTCATGATTTTTTCAGTATGATAACTTAAAAGGTTTATTAAAACAACAGCAACTCCCTCTCCACTCCCGGACAAAATCACTTTTGAAGCTTTAAGAGATTTCTTTTAGAAAATCACTTCATGCCTCTAAGTGATACACTTATTTACT